>CAEFZY010020165.1:0-25749 GCA_903066815.1 Brachyrhaphis roseni | reverse complement strand
ATTACTCGTTACTGAAAAAAGCGGTCCGACGTCAGTAACGCGTTACAAAGTAACGCGTTACTGACAACACTGCTCATTAAAAACTTTTTAGCTTACAAGTGGATATGCAACCAATTATCGCACAGTATACAAGCAGAGTGCATTGTTTTGATGATGTCCAATTCATTAAAAGTTGCTGCATTTCATATCTAGATAAACAGCTTTCTTCTTACTTATAAATTGTTTGTAAAATTAGCTTACAAGTTGAATTTTTATTCTGGTCTACAGAATAAAATTTGCGTAATATACAAATGTGTCTAAGAAATGTTGAAAGGGCTTTGGTTTCACTTAGTTGTCATTATTAAAGCAAACAGTAAATGGAAAGGGACAATTTGGAAGTCAATAGTCACTTTTGGTTCATTTCAAAAAATGAAGTTACTTGATGCAAGATCTGGCAGCACATCTTCTACTAGTAAAAGGCAGCGCAGAATGGAAAACTCTGGGTAACATACAGCTTTTGAGGAAAGGAAAAAGCCAAGACACACTGGCAACAAACATGACAATGATGTAGGACATTGGTGTCCCGATCCAGTCCTTATGGGCCGGTGTCCTGCCAGTAGATGTGTCTCTGCTCCAACAAAGCTGGTTCAGAGGGTCCAACTACCTTGTTAGCATGCCAGAGTTCTGCTAGGCCTGCTAATGAACTATCATTTGATTCAGGTTTGTTGAATCAAACTAAAACATGAAGGATTCTGGCATTTAAAGACTAACTTTGGACACCATTGATGTAGGAACCACTCAAAGCACTTTACACTAGAGTAGCAGTCACCCAATTCCACTCATTCACACACCAATATGCAGATCAGTGGGAGGAGGAATCTGGAATTAAAACCCCAATTCAAATGTAATATGTCAGACGCTTAGGCAAATAAATTTGAGGATAAATTCTGCAGACTAAAACAAACGGTAGTGTAGTGCTGGTTGTAAAAAAATAAAAAATTAATTCCTCAAATGTGCATGTCACACTGTCTAGAATACTGGTAGTTAAGTCCTGATTCTCTCTAGATCTAGAAAAAGGCAGATGCTTGTTAGGATGAGAAAACTATTACACAGGACCCGCTACTTGTGGTCGCTTGGATGAGCTAAAAGTAAAGTTCTCAATCAATTTAAATGTGAACATACTAAACAAGTAGGCAATACAAGTTTTATCAAACAATAACTTAAATCACAGGTAAGTGCCCAATGTCCTGCAGCGTTATGTGTGGGTGATGGGCTTACACAGCTACATGTTCAAATGAAACACCCTACCTGACTGATACATGTAGCTTATTTAAGAAGCACCACAGTTGAAAATTGGAAGAGGTAGCTCAGTTCATCAGAACTCCGACCATACCTCTTAACATTTTATGTAATTCATATTACTGGACTCCAAGTGGTTCATTCCACTTTACATAAAGTTATATCACAACAACCATTCATTACCAAGGCAAATTGCACCCAACGATCAGACTACTTTAATTCACCAATATGGAGAGGGATAGAAAGATCCCTGATACTGCATGGAAAGCAGCCTGAAAGTCTTCTTGAACATTGTCTAGTTAGAATATCACTGTGCATTACCAAGCTGATCTTAATCAGGCATTTATTTAAGCTTTTCCATGTTCCTCCTCTGTTTATTGGCCTTTGTCTCCTCCAAGTCTCTGATCCTGTGCAGCACTATGGTCACCACTGTTCACTCTTAAGATCATGTAATGGGGGCTAATTGCGATAATCCACTACAGCATGATGTAGCGTTCAAAAGCCCAAATAAACACTTTGCAAACACTTAAACACACTTTCCTCCTTGACAAACTATCACAGCATTACCACATAATAACAGTTAAATCTGTAGGTTACAAACTTTTTATGAAAGCTCAATGAACACTTTTCTTTGTTCATTATAAGCCTCAGTTGTGTATGTCTGTGTGTTCTCAGTTGATTGGGTCACAAAACAAAAATCTGTATTCTTACCCAAATGCACATGTGAATTATCTGTGCTAAATAGTGGAGCACTTCAAGGGCAAACAATGTTCCACCATGTTCTTCATCAGGTTTTCATTTGCCACTTCCCTGGCTGCTGCAGCCCATCCTTATTGAAAACATCCCCTGGAATTTCCTGACGGTGCACTCACACACAAATGGCCGTGTACATTCCAGACAAAAAGAAAGAGTCATATGATCCGTAGATATTTATCGCCAAAATAGTAGCCACTGTCAAAAGTGCAGCTTTTTTTGTTTGGAAGTCTGGGATTTTAGAGTTATTCTCTTTTTTTTCAGCCAATGATAGTAAATTGTGCAGACAGCATGGGTCCATGTGTTTTAGGTCCCTTTGTGGCATTGTGGTGTCGAGGTGATGAGTTGGGGAGAGAGCCTGCCTGCAGAGCGTGTCACTCTGTGTCTCTTCCCCTCTCAGACCATATTTGCCTTTTCAGCCCTTTTCCAAATCTGTTTGTGTCTCAGCCTTCACTTCAGTCTGTCTCCAGCAAAACCCAGCTTTCTGCTTGTCTATCAGTCTGTCTTATGCCTGCTTTCTTAATCCTTCACATCTGTGTCGTTTTCGTCACTAAAGATTCCACCATCCCTGTATTTTGTACACCTCTGTCTGACTTCATGTAGTCTCTTAACTTTCACATAGCTAGTGGTCAGGCAGTGCAAATTACTGCTTACTTACAGTTTGGTCCCGACACATACACTGAACAAATATAAACAACATTTTTGTTCCCATTTTTTGTGAGCTGAACTCAAAGATTTAAAACATTTTTTTATACACAAAATAAGAATTTCTCCCAAATATTGTTAACACGTCTTTCTAAATCTGTGATAGTGACCTGTGACCTGCCACATCACAGGTGGAGCATATCACCACCTGCGATGTTGGATGATTATCTATGCTAAGGAGAAATGCTCACTATCTCAGATTTAGAGAGATATGTGAACAATATTTGAGAGGAATAATTATTTTGTATATATAGAAAATGTTATAGATCTGCTCAGGTCATCAAAAATGGGATCAAAAACAAAAGTGTTGTGTTTTTATTTTTGTGCAGTGCATCTAGTGCATCTAGAGTTTACTGTTCAATATTGTTTTCTAAGGGGGTAATCGTCTATCCGGCTCCAGTATCAGTGTTGAGCTGCAGCTTAAAGCTCAGTGACTTCATTTCTTAAGTGATGTGTTTGGAATGTGAATCTTTTGAACAAATTGGTTTGGACATATGGTCAGGGTGTGACACGCATGTTTTCCATCAACATCTTCTGCTCTCTTTGAAGTAGTGTGCTGGAAAAGATTGGCGGAAATAGCAAACTTTAAAAAAAACTTTCCAAGGCTTTTTACGTGAAAAATGGAAATGCCTTTTGGGAATAAGCTGTGATATTACAAATTCTGGCAGAAACATGCATGACGAGTCTTCTACGTTTGTCTTCCTTAATGGGGGACATCTGGATGTGTTGTGTGCGTTCCAAAAAAACTAGATATGCATGTTAAATAACTCCATATCAGAAGAAATTCAAGGGAAGCCTTGAATTGCTACTATGCAATATTTAAGACAATAAAGTATTGTGATTTGTGATTGCAGTATCAGTGTATCATGCACCCTGGGCTGCCGGGAGATATAGTGTTTCTCTAAACACCAACATGCTTTAAGGAATTTTGTCAAAATGACTGCACTGTACTCATTGTGTTAATGGAGAAATAACTGACCGTTACAGGAACATCATTTATCTGCCGTCATTGATGGCCATGCTTATAGTTTCTGAAATTCAGGCAGAATGGTTTTACACAATTTGTTTCTGACTACGTTATAGGTTGAAGAATAGTTTTTGGGAATAGTACATGGTTTCAAATTAGCAAATAAAATCTAAAACTTGGGATTTATTTGTAATTTTTGCCTTTTACTCTGATGACCCAAAATACAGTTTAGTGGCACTTCCCAAGTCTTCTAATTGATAGACAGATTCCTCTAGTGTTCACTTCTAACCTGCAGATCTGAGCTCAAATGTAAATTGCCGCTTCTGCTACATTTGAGCTCAGATCTTGTGCATTTTAAGAAATGAAAGCTTTGGGTTTTGTGTATTTTGGTAACTCTTTGCTGCACTGATTAAATTTGCCTCTGTAATCAAATCACTACAGCTCATTAGGTTGTTCAAAGATTTCACGCACCATTTGGAAGTGAAAGTGCATGTTATTGCCCAGCAAATTTGATGCAACATTAAACACACAGTGGTCGCTTCAGGCTCTTTTCTAGTACTTAAAATGATCTACGTGCTCTCAGCAGAAACTACATCTGCTGCGGCAGGGACCTGTTCCTTAACTGCATCCACCTGTTGTCCCAGGTGTAAATCAGATCCTGATTAAAGGGCAGGAATAGAAACCAGGTGGTCTGCAGGCTGTGAGAAACAGATAATGTGATACATTGGTTTTAGCCAGGGCCGATACAACTAGAAGGGAAAAAAAAACACATACTTATATTTGGTTCAATTCACAGCCACATACCTGAACACTTGCAAACAGAAATATGTTTGTGCAATTGAGGCCAGCATTTGATTTCTAATTAAAATTATAACAGAGGAAAAAGGTGAAGTGAAAAAAAAGAGGGCCGATGTCACATGTTCTTTCATTATTTATTTCCTATTAAATGCTATATTTAGACTAACTTAAAGGTCAAATTAAGGAAAAATCTGAAAAAAAAAAAAATTTTCATTCATATAATTTCTTGATCACAATTCTGATTTAAATTATGCACAACTATAAAGGAAAAAAAAAACTTAAACACTACGACTTTCCACCTGCTAAATGGAGTTGTGACACAGAGCTGAAAATCAGAGTTATTTTGTCACATTTCAGTTCTCCAAAATTATGTACAACTTTAAAAACAAAATCTGCTTCTACCTGGTAAACCTGATCGGGATCTGCATAACAGAGCACTGAGCGTTGTGGTGTTTGACCACAAAGATGTAACGCATCACTCTGCCTCCTTCAAGAGCTCTAAAGACAAACGTATGATTTGGTCCTGTGAAAAATTACTTAGAAATGTGAAGGATATTCATACTACATATAATAAATACTATCAAATTGTGCACTTATTTGAAAACCTGAAGTCTTCTTCATTTATTTTCACCTGCGAAATAAAGATGTCAAATTTTAATTTCAATATGTGGAGTTCCACTTTTTAACTTTTTCTTTTTTATTTCCTTTTAACTCCTTTTCTAAACTAACTGCGTAGCAAGTTCAGTCTAAATATTTAAACGTAGTCGATTCCCAAGTCCCCAACAATGAGCGACTGAGCCGTTCCACCAGGTTTTGTTTTTACAAAGACCAATGTCAAGACCACCACATGTTACTGTTTTATGCCCCAGGACGTGATCCCTGTAGCTCTCCTGATCTGTCTTTGACCAGAACTTCAACCAGAACATGCACATGTATGCTCCATCAATGCTTATCATTCATAAACCCTCACTGCGGTGCAATGAGACAGACTTACGCCTTGCCGCATGGAAAGGAAATGAAGTCATTACTGAGATGAGGAATGGGTGACAGAAGACCGATGGTGAATGGGGCTGTTTGGCAAATACCCACTTATACTCTTAAAGAAATCCAGCACAATCCTGGAATGTGGATTATAGTTCTTTAGACTCACACTTGATGTGAAAGGCATCAGAACTATGGGGGCAGTTGTTTCTGCAGCTCTGCTCTGTTAATAGAAAAGCTGATGTGTGATTTATAGAAGGAGCCCAGTGCTGTTAAACTATACATGGAAGTTCACTGCAAGGCACAGGGGTGCTGGGCTTATTAAAATCTTTGTTGCATTACTCATGGGTTCTGCAAAGGAAAATGTGTGGGTACTACACATGGTTAGTCATAAAGAAACTTTCTCATACAACACAAACAGGTGTACAAATTATTGACTGCTTCTAACAGCAAGGTTAGCACATTTGCGGTTTCAAACACAAATCCGTCATGACTGAGATCAAGTCTTTTGCAAACAAAAAAGGCGTGCATTAGAATAAGTATTTTTGGAGCAACCTTTAGATATTAATTGGAATGATTCATATTATACTGCACTTACATTAATACTGGGTAAATAAGGTTAAGTAATGCTAATATAGAAATATGTTTTTAAAGAACCATGTAATATAATTTTGTTTTTATGCTGTCTGACAAAGTGTTTTCCCCGACTGTCAGATATTTTATTCTAACATTAGATTCTAATCATGACTGATCCAAAATGTTGCTGTGCATACAAGCTGTTATACCATCTACTGAGGCCAGTGCTGGAGCAGAAACCATCAACCCTGTGATTATGGTACAAGTATGCTGCTACCTAAACCATAATCTCTGAAATATTAAATTTCTCAGTGTTTCTAATAAAAGGTTACAAAGGTAAACAAAATAAGAGACGCAGTGTGGAACAAAACTGTTTACCATCTGTCTTCAAAAATGTGCAGATTCTTATTTATTTATTTTTTCATACCGGCTTAAAATGTGCACGTTTTTCACCTAGTTTGACCAGATGGAAAGAAGTCTTTATACTTCACTGAAATCTGAAATTCACATTTTATGCAATGAAACAGCAGTGCTTCTCATCCCATCATGTCATCCCATTAAATGCACAGCTTAATTAATTTATCATGCTTGTAGAAAATGAAATGAAACCAGTGGAAACCAAATGGATTTCAAATTGATTTAATAAGCTAAATTTGTGATTTTAGATAGTCGCCACCTGTACCTATTCAAGCAAATTATTACAGGTAAAAAAACCGACAAAAACTAAAATGCAACCTTGACTTTATTGCACAGTTAAAGCTTTACTCTTCTTGTCCTTCGACAGAAATGACAATAAGCTAAAGTAATCTACACCAAATGAAACAGATGCAAGGCCACGTAGGATCTGACCTCCAGCTGGACATTGGCGAGACGGGTCAAATACCACAAATAGTTTGCTTTAGTGAGAGAAACAATTAAAAATTTTTAAGGAAAGTCTTACAACAAATGGTCAAAGCTTATGTAATGTCTTTTTTGGAAATGCCATTCCTTTACTGTCTGTTTTGAATTCACACACATCCTCACACTACACTTTTGCTATTTATATACTGGTTCTCTATTATATTCTACATCTTCACCAAAAACAAAAGGAAGGGCTAGAAACCAAACCTCCAAACATCCAGTTGGCTTAAAACCACTTCTGGCCATGGAGAAGTAGATATATATAATCAAACATGGGGAAAAAAGTCACTACATTGCGCTGATGTACTCAATAAAACAAACATAGAAAGAAAAAAATGACCAAAGTGGCTGAAATGTCACTGAAGGCAGTGAAAAGTGCCTCAACTGGCTACAGTGCCTGTTTGACTTCAGAGACTTGTAAATTATATTTGCAAAGGCTTTGATACTCCTCTGGTGATTCATGGTGGTCCAATACATTTGATGTATTTATTTTACTACCTCTTTAACACCTACATACACATTGGGAAACACTTAGAAATTAGAGGCATTTTCCCCTCATCATCTCTGTCTGGACATAGATGAGACACATTTTCAACTAACTCTAAAGACGTGCAAACCCCCGTCAAATCTATAGAAACGTTTTTCCCTCAGTTCACTGGACTTGTCTCCTTTTTCTGTTCTCAGTTTTGTCTTCCTTTAAATCTGCCAAGAAAAGAGCCTGCTTTTGTTTGAACCATGATATAGTAACAGTACCAAACATGTATTTTTAGTGTGGTGGATGGTTCCCACTATTGCATTTTTCTCTTAGTTTATGATCGGACTATATCTGTGCTGTTTACAGTTTTGTTTCTTTTCTTTTTTTTTTTATCCCATTTAACTATAGTAATAATTCTGCTAGCCTGTACCCTGTTTTTCTGTCTTACTCTGCTATTTGTTTGTGCAATTTTCATGTGAGGTGGTCTGTGTGCAAGCCTTGTGGGATTTTCTAAACCAACCCGACATATCAGTTGCTACAGTGTTTACATGGTCTAATTGCAAACACATTTGCTTTGTGAAAAACAGCAAAATACACATCATTCTCATCCTGTTTTCTTCACACTTGGATGAACCTCAGATGACTAATTCTTTTCTTTTTTTCATTTGCTAATTCTTCTGTTCTCTCCACTGTTCCTTTGTAGTTCCACCTGTACATTTGAAAAGGAAATGTACGCAAGAGTGATGAAATGACTGAGGAACAGATAAGCATGGAGATAGAGGCTAGCTATGTTTACGCAAGACCGTTGTCTGGAAACTGCTGGTATTTTCGGATGTTTATTGGGAAAAGTTCCACATTTAGACAAGACTGCAAAGACTCCTTGAATCCTGAGTTGTCATGTCAGGCCACTATATGGCGCAACAGTCTTCAAAACAAGCATGTGCTTCCATGTCATTCGTCCAAAAAGTTGCACTCTGAGACCTGATTTCAAAAAGTTTTTGTGTCAGAAACTTCAGGGAAAAAGTCACTACATTGCTCTGATGTACTCAATAAAACATCACTGGAGATCTGTAAACATGTGATCTAATCACTACAAAAATGTTATGGTTTCACTGAAGAGCTGCTCCTTGTAAACGGCTATTGACTCGCTTGGAGTTACAGTATTAAAATGTAACCAAAGACAAGCATACATGGGAATTAAAATGACAATCTTCAGTGGAGTGTTGTGAAATATTTACCAACAACTTGAATAGAAACTGAAAAAAAAAAAGTATTACAATACTGGACCTTTTAATGCATTGTGCAGCTGAAGAAAATCTTACTTAGCATATTGCTCCCTACACCTGATTAATACTTTAGATAGACAGATATGTTTTGACATGTTTGCAGTTTTACCATATTGTTTTCACTCTCTGATGCCTGTTGAACTTTTGTGCTGTGGGATGCTCAAAATTTGGAATTTTCTTCTGTAACGTAATCCTATTTTAAACCTTTTTATAACTTCATCAACAACCTGTCTGCTGTCTTCCGTGGACTTCTTGAGTCCTGTTTGTTTACATTCACTTAGAAATCGTTTAGGCCTTCACAAAACATCTGGAGTTATAGTAGGACTCAATTCCACAGACTTTTACACACAAAGTTTATCTTATAATTAGAGGACCTCTAAAGACAATTCATGAGTTCAATTCCAGCAATTGAACAATTGCAGCACAACATGAAGCAGCACATAATTTTCAAGTAGAAGAACTAGAATGTATTCAACTCTGACAGAATCAGAGTTGAATACAAATGCAGGCAATATTTTTCAGACTTAAATTAACAAAACAAGTGGTTAAAAATCCTGCATTCTAGTTCTTCTACTTGAAAATTATGTGCTGCGCCATGTTGGTGTATCACAGAAAATCACAATAAAATAAATCAGAGTTTGTGGTTGTGGCAAAATGTGAAAAAGCTTAACTGGTATGAACACTGTGCAATTACTGGATTGACAACAGCAAGTAGTTTTTCACAGAAATATGTCTGGAACACCAGACATAATGACGCTGGCCTCGGTCAAAAAATACTTCCAGTCACAGCACACATATGAAGTGTGCTAGACCACCAATGTAAGATGGGCTCAAGATGGGAAGGTTTTTAAACTGAGGAGTGGCTGGATCATTAACTCTGTTCCCTGGAGCGGCAGATAAGAAAAACCTTGGTTTAAGTGGCATGCAATGCAAAAAGACATAATTGCACCTTAAACCAAATATTTCTTAAGCAAACATGAAGTGTATCTGCTGAAATAGTGATGACAGAAAATTGGCAGGAAAAATCAGAGGTTGAGTGATATGTGAAAGAGGTTGTAAGTGGTTTGTTGTCGCAATTTGCCTTATGCTTGCCTCAGCTTACTGGAAAGATTAACCACCATGATGATACTGATGAGGATACAATAAACAATGTCTGGTCCAGCAGTTCATAGGGCATGAACCTACAAACCTGCCATTCACAGAGAAACATGACTTACAAACTACTAAAACTGTTGGAAAAACAGACCCTCAGCACATGAGAGAGTTCTGCACCATGTACTATATCCAAAAATCACAATCAAATTTACAAGGAGAGAGATGTTATGAAACAGTATTTACAGAATTACTGTCCCTTATGGAAATAAAGGCAAACTATAATAGAATAAATGGATTATTCTGGGATATATGTAAAAAACAATAAGACTTAAAATAAATGATAAAGAACTTGATCTTACTTTATCATTTCTAATATTTTAAACCGCAACACAGTTTCAGTGTTTCCATTCTGACAAGATGCGTTATGTTATGGTGTCTTGATGTCTGCTTTACTTTTGTAAAGTAAGTAAAGCAAGTAGTAAATTATGAAAATGAACGCCAACTGGCACTCACACACTTTAAATCCACATACTTATTTTGGATACAGTGAACCCTCGCTATATCACGGTTCACCTTTCGCGGTCTCGCTGCTTCGCAGATTTTTTTGTGCAGTTTTTTTTCACAGTACATTGTATTCTGCGTCCTGATTGGCTAAACAATCTCCGTGCTTCTTCTTTACCTGTGTGCCAATAATGTTACGGTATTTAAATACAGTACAAGCCTAATCTTTTCATGTTTTGGCATCTACAGGAGAAATCCCAAACAAAGTGATATTGACTATATATACACACAGTATTTATGAGCTTCTAGAAAACAAATGTCATTGTATTTTTATCCTGTTCTGCATTTTTCTTTGATTTCCAGGTCAAATTATCCAAACCCCTGGCAGGTTTAGATTTAAGGCAAAACTGATTCAACCAACAAGTTTGTTTCTGACAGGAAGTTAGACGGCCATCTCCTGCTGCTTCTTGTCATGCTGGTGGCCTTTGGTTTGGTTTGGGTAATTCAGTTTTTGGGGATTCAGCATAACAAAATACAAACACACCTTTTATTTGGTTCTGTTGGATAATATTTAGATTGCCCAATTATACCAGGAAGGGCAATTCAGTTTAATGACTACCCTCATTTTATAAAACTAAACTTAAAACTGAAGTTTTAAATTATGCCCTTTTAACCATTTTATAACCGTTTTGTAAAATAAGATTCTGCCTCCCAAAATGTTATTTTATATGCCAATCCCCACCAGGACCCACAAAAAACAAATAAAACAGCAATTAAAAAATAATGCTCTTTTCATAGATTAAATTACCAGTTGTTTTTTTAAAAGAGGTATTACAGCAATGTGGCCAATACCAAAGTTAGATCAACACAATTTCAGAGAAAGAAAATACTTTTTGTTGGGTTTTAATAAAATTGTCTCAGTGAAAGATTAAAACTATGTCTCTGTCACTGTAGGAGTAAATTTCACAGGAACAAGCAGTTTATTTTTTATTGTTTAATCTTTCCAGCCAGTTCGGGAATGCCAAATGGGGCAGAGGTGCCATTAGGGATCTTATTACATCTTGACAAGTGAAATTGTTTGTTGGGTCTACTCTCTGCTTCTGAAGCACCACAATTTACCATCTGGACACTTCACTAACAAACACACAAGCTCATCCGCCCATGCACATTCAAGAGCTTTTATTTCTAACTCCTTCACAAATGGGGAGGAAACCTACGTAAGCATAAATACTTCTGCCACTGTTGCAAGATGAAAAGCTGGTGTGTTTTTTTTTCTCTCCAAAATACCAGATCTGTAGGAAACTCGGACACAGCTGTTTGCTTTGACAAATTGCGTCAAATCAAGGAGAACCATGCAATCCCTCAAATGTTAGTTCAAACATAAATTTTTAGAAGTGTTTTTTTTTTTTCACGCAGACCAGTTCGGCTTGATTGTGTTTTGCTTTGAGTCGAGACCCAGACCAGAGATTTGTCATTGTTTACCAATTTTGTTTATGAGTATAGTAGGTTTTTCAAGGACGGGGTGCATGTTAATGATCCTGAACATAACAAACCATCACAATGTACAATGTGGACGGTCTGAAAGCAGACAAGGGTTTGGAGGAACATGGTGGAGGAAATAGTTTTTTATTAACAGCTTTTAATAAAAAAGCTGTTATGTAGATGAGCTGAACTTTTACTGATCAAAAGCTGAATCTTTTTCCTTAAATAGTCTTTTATAATAGTAGCCTTTTCCTAATGTTAGAAATTGTTACATATTGTTTAAGTTTATCTTTAACTACATTGCGGTAGTCTGAATACAACACAAAATCGTGAAGGTTAACTTTTCTAATATCTGTAATTAGAATACTTATTTCATACTCTATGTTTTAATGGTAAATTGTCTTCATGTCAAACTTTCAGACTTGCTTTTAACCTGTCAAATTGTTATATGGGTTAAAGTTGCCTCAGTGAGTAAGGCAGGTAGTCTTTTGAATAAAAAAGGAGAATATGATGATAGGAAGTTTCTCAAAGAGTTCTATGTGTGGCTTCTGGGGTAACAGAGAAATAACTTTCAGGTAAAGTTTGTTGAGATTGCTGATACTGAGATGTACAGTTGAAACTAGACGTTTACGTAAAGTAAATAAAAAGACGCATACACATTTTTTTCCCTCATTGTCTGAAATCTAATCAGGCCAAACCTCTCCTGCTTTAGGTTGGTTAAAATTACTCAAATTATTTCTATTTGCTATATATTGGAGAATTTAGAAATACAATTTTTAAGGACTTTTTTGTAGCTTTCTTCAAATTTAGAAGTTTACATACATTTGGTCAGTATCAGGGAAAATTCTTTTAAACTCTAACACTTGGGTCAAACCTTTTGGTGTCCCTCTAGAGTCCTCTGATAGGTTAACTAACACATTTGAGTTAATTGGTGGAACACCTGTGGATTTATTTTAAGACCACACCAGGGACAGGTTGGTTTCTTTTTTGATAAGATGGGACGGTCAAAAGCCAAGACATGAGGAAGAGAATAGTGCAGCTGCATACGTCTGGTCCAACAATCATACCGCTCGGGGAAAAAAGCGAGTTCTGTGTCCCACAGATGAACATATAAACGTGCAAATCAATCCCTGAACAAAAGCCAAAGACTTTGTGAGGAGATTCCTGAAGTTGGTGATGCAGTGTCATTATCCACAGCGAAGATCTCAGTGAGATGCAAGTGATACTAGATTGGTACTGCTGCTGTAAATGATATAATACCAATTATACTCATTGAGAAGCAGTTTCTAGCTCTATTTCTTTTGCTGTGTTGCTCCAGTGCTACGAATGAAAACAACCTTTCACTGCTGTCAAATGTTTGCCATTAACAGTGCAACTGTTTTTAATAAAGTTTATTGCTTTAACTTTTTCAGTATGAATGTCATAAAGAAAACGTGGCAATAACTGAGAAAATTACCTAATTTTACCCTTGGCTTATATTGCCCAGCAGATTAAGAAACCACTTTCAAATACATTTATACATAAATAGACAGAATCGCTTTCACCTAGACAAAACCTCACACTCAGTCCTCTGTGTAATCCCATCTGATCTTGCCGACACTGCTGTTAGCAGCCTCCTCTGACTCCGTGGCCTCGCCTTGGACTGCCTTTGAACTTGCCTGCCAAAAAAGTGTAACGCTGCATGTTTCTCTCATTGACTTTCAGGAATGATTGGGAACATTATAATGATAAAATTGACAGGAGGTGGAGAGCTGAGTTGGAGCAGAGGGCCCTGACAGAAAGCAAATAAGAGGCTTGAATATTGTCAGCATGTTGTTGATAAGCTGCAGGAGAGAGCCGAGGTGTGTGAGTGAGAGAGCGAATTCCTTTGTGTGAGCACCAATATGAATTCCTCTCATAGAGTATGTGTGCTTGCAAAGGTGATGTCAGGCTAAAGAACAGCTTATTGCTGAGTTGAGTGACACGCAGGATTATCGGCCGACGGCAGAAATAAAAAAAAAAAGCTTTCATCAGTGTGTGGCTGAGGCCTGCATGTTTGATGTTAGACTGAGGGAATCACAGACAAGGTGACTGAAAGTGATGGATGATTGGAGGAGAGGCGAGAGGTTGAGTGTCGACAATGTGGGGTCATTACCAAACAACAAGTAAGCCCAGTAGATATAAGGCATGGCTGCAATTGAACATTCTCTGCGTTTGAAAGCTTCTCTGCTTTTTCTCGCTAACGAAATCTAAAATTGTTTGTTAAAGAAATATTTTTTGCCTAAAATCCGTCCAGATTTAATCACCTTGTAAGAATTATTTGAAAGACAATTATCCTCTAACCAGCGTAAAGTTTATAACAGGAGTGACATGAGCTCTTTTTGTTCCACCTGAAGGTAATTTGACTCAACAGCTATATTGACATAACCAATCGCTTGCTTAATCAGAACGCTTGCTCTCTGTGGCAATGAACAGATAATCTTAGTTCAACCAAAGAGTTCTTTTTTTTTTTTTTAACCAGTTTGCAGCTTCTTTAAATCTTATAGTGTATAGAAGATGAACAGGTTGTTATAAAGAAAAAAAGGCCATCTGTGAAAAAGGTACAGAGCATGATTTAGAGATTGTTGACTTTCGGCTAAAATTGTTTGGACAGAACTACATATAACGCGGGTTGGTTCACATAGTAGGAAGGCACCTTTTAGATATGCACTGTATTTAGTACAACATTCATCGCTACATCAGTCAATGATTTTTGCTATTGCAAAGGATCACTTGCAACATTTGATATTACAGTATTACATGTGTTATACGAACCAACTGCACATTAATAATATATTGTGCATTGACAGTTGAAAGGAGCCTAACTTCCCTTAATACCAACACCAGGCGTATCTGCTTAGTGGCTGAGGTACAAGGGTTCATGGAGAGTGCAGGCATTTTATTGTTATTGGTAAAGAAAGAAACATGTGGAAAATGCATTATCAATACTGAAAATGTGTAGATTGTTTCATACAGGAATGTGTTATGAGCCTTTTTTAATTTCTATCAAGCAATATTCAGTCATTAAGATAAAACGAGAACATTGTTACAAGTTGTTTATGAAGTAAATTTCCCCATTACTTTTCTGCTTTTGTCCACTTTTAGGTCACTTCCTTGGGAACCACAGTGTGCTGGATATACTCAAGCTGGACGGTTATGAAATTGTTCACCTTCTCTCTGACCATCATGAGCAAGTTACAGAGTAAGTAAGGTAAAAGGGCAAATAACTGTGTGGTAAACAAATCCTACACTTCACAGTAATACAGAACATCTGTCAAAAATATGTATACCCAAACCTCTTCAGATATTATGTTACAACAGTCAATAAGATTTTTATTTGGATTGTATATGACAGACCAACACAATGAAGACCATAATTCTGAAGTGGAAGGAAAATAAAACAAGGTTTTCAAATGTCTCACAAAATTGTTTTTTTAAAAAAAATTTAATATAGCATGTGTTTGTGTTAAGTTCCCTTCACTCTTAAATGTTCTTAAATAAAATCCAGTGCAACCCATTACCTTCAGATACCACTCAATTTCTAAACTTATGTGTAACTTAATCAGCAAATTAGAGCTGTTTTTTTGAAGATCTCAAACGTATTTTGGAGAACATTAATAAAAAAATCAGCATTAGAATGACCAAGGAACACAGCAGACATGTCAGACATAACATTGTGGAGAACTTTAAAGAGGGTTTAAGCTATATAATCATATCTAAAGCTTTGAACATCCCACAAAGCACTGCTTGGTCCATCGTCCAAAAATGAAGAGTGTGACGTAAGTGCAAACCTAACAAGACATACCCATCTATCTAAACCAATAAGTTAGACAAGGAGGGCTTAAATCAGATAAGCTTTCAAAAGATCATAGCAACTCTGGAGGAGCTGTAGAAAAGAAGGTACTCCGGTTAGAAGATACCAAAATTGTATTTTTACTAGTACTACTTTTGACTACAAAATGCTATGTGTTGTGGGTTGATACGGTATATCACCTTGAATGCACCTTCCCCAGAGTAAAACATGGTGGTGGTCGAATCTTGCTGTGGGAATAATTTAGCAGGGAAAAGGGAGTGGGGCCTACAGGACCATGCCCCTAATCATTCAAGCTAGGGTTACAACAGACTGGTCTTGGTCAAAATCTATTCCTGCGTATGAACGGCAGACACAGTCAGGCTGTGCTTAAGTAATCATGCAAAGAAAACTGGTCATAAAGTTCAGTCTCTAGATGTGTAAAGGTGAAATACTCCAAAAGACTTGCAGCTGTTATATCAGAGAAAAGCAACGCTACAAAAGTATTGATTCCAGTGGGCTAAAAACATATGCTCCCCAGATTTTCAGATTGTTTGTTGCTGCAAGTTGACGAAATAGGAAAAAGGTCAAAAGTTTGTTTTCTTATGTTTGTTCTTTGTTTTTTTTCAATGCTTTGCAGCCTGGTTTTAGTTATTCAATTCTCAACAGCTGAGTTATTTAGACTGTAGATTTATTGCAGCTCTTTGTGGACAAATACAACCCAAACTAAGATAAGTAACAAAAAACAACTCAGCTATGTTGGAATACTTTTAAACATCATCACCTCCATCACTCTAGTCCATCTCTTCTTCACCACCCTCTGCTCTAACGCTGCCAAAGCAAGCTGCCAACAGTTGTTCTGCTTGTTCTCACCACAACACATGAGCACATGCCCACACACGTGCTTGCAGGAGTGAGTAGAACGATGTACACTGCCAAGGAGGGGCAGTATTGCGCACACTTAAGCTCTCAGATGTTCACTACATGCAAGAACCTCACAGAAAATTGGAGTTGGCTAGGCTGAGTGTCTTTACAAAAACTTTCTGCCAACCAGTATTTGAGTTTGTCTACCTCCAGTTCTTGGCATTCTGCAGCTCCGCTATTACCGTGGGCCTTAATCTATCTGCCCATAAAATGATATCAAAAGCAACTTAAGTCGGAGTAAGACAGAAATAAAAGCAAAGTACAAAAGGAATAATCATGTTGCAGTCGTAAAAACATTAGTGTTCATCAATTTAGAGAATTAATCTTTGCAAAAGCATCAAAACTAACCCTCCTACCCCCCTCTGTCCAATTGAAGGCTTCATTCAGTGGTGGTTCATGTTGTTAAAGTTAACAAGTGAGTTAACTTGCTGTGGTCACAAAACCCACACATGCATGCAAAGATACATTTGCACCTTCCTGATGTGAGATGATACAATATGCATGTGTACTTCAAGATGCATGACAGGTGTTCATGAAAGTTGTAAGCCTGATACCTGGATTGTGTCAAGGAATAAACTAAAGAGCAGTAATGCTACTGTATGGCAGACAGAACAATTTGAAACTGGGTTTGGCTGCACAGTAACTCAACAGTAGGGCTGGAGAGACCACACTGCTGACCGAGCCATTAAAGTAGAAATTCATCTCACTTCATCCATATCACACCTTGCATGGCTAAGAATTTATTGATTTCATTGATAAGTGAAAAGGCTCCATTTGCGTTCTTCAAATATGATGCTCATATCATAACAGTTGTTCCACCTTGTTTTTTCACCTCAAGATAAATTCACAAATTAGGCTCATTTGTTTTAAGTATCCTAAAGCTGACTGTGCAGTTTTGTGTGGATTCATCTTCATTACTGTAAAGCACTTCAAAGTTCAGCAGTGAGATACACTACAAGAGAAGAAAGCTCCAAAAAATGTGCCTCCTACAGACACCTGCAATCAACTTTCATAGAAAGTATGTGTCTAAATTGAGACATTTATTTAGCAATATTAGTGTTTAACATCTTCACTGTAAGGAAGACTTCTTAATTAATTCTTATTTATTTAACTTCCCTTTGAGACCAATAAAGTATGTTTTAATTCAACTAATTGCTTATTGACTTTAAACTATAGTGCCTTGGATACTAAAAGATATCAAAAGAAGAGAACGTATGAGTAATGGGTGTAAGAAAGATCAGTGTGTTGAGTTTTTCAGGGAAGATTCTGGGTGGTCTTTTTTTGGTCAAATTGTTAGTCTTGGTAGACAAAATATGGCAACCACAAATGTTGAACTTTTCTCTAATGTTGGCTGCTTTGTATTTAAGCCACTCCGGGTATCATTAATAGAGTGAGGCTTCCCTTGCGGTGTTCATGTCCTTGATTCAAATTGGGGTATTTGACGAGGAAAGTGACTGAGTGGTCAGAAACCACTAAAAAATAACACTCACTAGCTGCAGGTTAAAACTTGTAGGAAAGCGTGGAGCTTCACACAAAAAATCCCTCCCATTTCCCATTAGCTGTAGAGCTAAATTGTTTTAGTGAAACCTCCGATTATGTTGGGGTTTAAACAATCAAATGTTTTAATAATTGACTCCATGCATGCCTTGTTTTATTTTTCTCTCTTTCTCTTTTTCTGTTCCAGGAGTAAACGAGATCCAGAACTGCCTGCAGCAAGGTATGTTGAAGAGCCCTTAGACACCAGTACAGTGACTCCCACCAGCTGTCCAACCAGTCTGGAGGAGATGGAAGACCCAGATGATGTGCCTGGGTTGCCAGGGGAGGAGCTGCCTCACATGCTTCTCCCCGACAGCTTGAATCAGCTGGAGGAGTTTGGACGGCACAAACGGCCCCACAAAGCCCACCGCAGCCATGGAAGGCCCAGACTGTTCAGTGACCTGTGGGTTCGCTTTGGGGATAGGTGAGACATTTACTGTGATCAAAGTCAAAGCAGACTTTACCAACCAGCTTACTTTGGAGATTTTATTGAATTAATTTAAATTCAGCTTACTTGCACAGCACCAATTCACAACATATGTCGGCATAATTTGTGAGACAGTTTACAAGACAAACGGGTTGAATTTATACCCAGTTTGGTCAAAATGATGTTTAAATTACTGCAATTCACCCAATCCAATCATATCAGATTCGGATGCAGTTATTCACAGTCCCAATCAGTTATAAAACAATACAGTTTTACTTGACTGATTATAAAACGCCAATTAGAAAAGAGTTCTTTGTTAAGGAAGCCAACAGATTACTTTCAAAATTGGTTTTAAAGTGATTCTTCATTCTCAGCAAGCATGTGGGAACAATGAAGAACAGCCACTCCTGAAAGGTTCAATGTGATTAGGACTGGAGAACAAAAACCAGATAGGGTTTTCAGATAACAATAGTTAAGTCTAGAAGTAACTAATGGACGAATGAATGGTACAGTTTTCCAGCTTTACTCTGAGACCAGTTATTTGTTTTCTTTTTTTTTCTTTCAAAATTGTACATGTGAAAGAAGGGATGTCACAGAAATAGTTTTTAGCAGAATTTCCTTTTAATATTTTTAGACAAATTTAAAAAATAAACTGAGCTTAATGCACTGTTTGTTGTGAGCAGTCGATGTCTTACCTGTAGCAGACGGTTCACTAAGGAGTCAAGGTCTAACAGGGAGCTTAATATGAACTTAAGTGAATTTTACATTGCGTTATTGATGATTCATTTTACAAATAAACATAAACTTCCATGTAAATAATGATGGAATGCAGATAAGGTGTTGTTTAATGTTATCAGAGCTACAAGATCAGCTCTGACAGAAATTCAAAATGGAATTGTTCCTGGTCTTATTAACTTATAGACATGGTTTGACAAAAAACACAAAGTTTTAATTAGCTGTTTTTTATCCCTCTTCCAGCACACCACCACCTAATGTGAGGATAATCAACGGGTATATAACAGTGGAGCCTCCGCTGACCCATCAAGAACAGCACAGACAGTTGGAAATCTTTTCTATAGAGCAACATGCTGACTCTCCTTCGCCCACACTGCACAGCCTCAGCTCAGCCCAGCTGGCTCACACTTCCCTCACCCTGTCTTGTATTTTAGCCTGGTTTTTATCACACATGCTGCTCGCCTCCTGACCACAAGACAGAGCTATCTCACAGTCAGACACTTAAGACGCTACTACATCCATACCAGAGCAGAGAAATGTATGTGATAAAGACGAACAAGGGTGGCCATCATCAGCACGCGCAGACATGAGATGGAGAGAAGCTTCAGCCAGCAGGACAGCGGATCTTCAGAGGGAACACTCCTGCCGCCAGCCTCCTCAGTACAGAGACATCGTGGCTGACATGTTGGAAGTGTTTAATGACTCACATGGTGTCAAATTGTGAGGAAGAGGCTCGTAACAAGGGCACAGCAGCGGGCCGTGGATGAAGGTTTACAGGCCTGTCGAACTATTAGAATAACAAACACATAACAGTGAATTATTCTAAAGAATTGGAGTCTTGACCTAATGTAATTTTAATATTGTGTAGAAAAGATTTACTTTAACATTGAGATTTGAACATATTAATGACGGTTATGATTCTGTGATAAATGACTTCATTGCGCACAGTGCTGTGCATGAGTTGTCACTTTGTAAATTGTGCACTTGTTCATAAAGAAAATGTGTATTCTATTTATTAATTCTGGAAAACAGAGTATATTTTCTTGCTATTTGATAAATAAAAAAAAAACTAATGAAGTATACTGTAAATTGTTGTTTTTAGTTGATATACAAATTGTGGAAGTGGATTAAAAAAATAAAATAATTCATCAATAACTACTTCCCTAATGAAGCCAAAGTAAAAAACGTCTCTTATTTGACTTTATTTTTGTGTGTAGATTTCTGAATCTTCAAATAGAGCAACAAGGACGAAATTCTCAGTCTCCAGTGATTTATTTCTATTTTTAAGTATATAAAGTTTTAGTGAAGTACAAAGGGAAGCTTGCGCACCAGGTAGTCTTAATCCGCCATCTGCTGGTTGAGGTGAAGACAAGCAGTGAAACTTAAAAGTCTTCTCAGATTTGTACCTCAGACAAATTCAGTTTTAGTAATTGTGGGACTATAAAAAGAGCAATTAAAATCAGGAAAGCAAAGAGATGTGCTTACAAAAGGTAAGTTGACTGAAAGAAATCCACTTATTACCATTAAATTATTATTTTTTTTTTTTACAGCCTATAAAGACACAGAGTGGCATTATCTAAAATTACACCAGTCAAACGCAATATGATAAACGACAACTCAGGAAAGGTTAGCCTTCCTGTGTTTACTCTCTAGATTCCAGTACAGAATGGACCATTATCAACCCACTGGGTGAAAAAATGGCGACGTCCAAGGGTGAAAAATATAACAAAAGATGTAAATTTTTGAAGTAATTATGAGTTTTGGCGTATGACAGACAGCAATTTTTAATTATTAGAAAAAGTACAACATATTTCGGCCAACATGTTCAACTATTCCTGGATCCCTTTAATACATACATCACCAAATCTGTCTCTTTCATACTGAAAACACCTCCACTACTACACGAGCTGTAGTTATTATTACTGCCACTAGATGACACTAAAGTCTCAATATAAGTAGCGCAGAAGGCCAGCAGCGCGGATGACAGTTCAGTTTAAAGACATCACGCAAGGTAGGCACACTTAAATTGGACACTGCGTTTGGCAATTCCTTTTTTGTTGTCTATCTACTCTAATGATGTGCACTTAATTTTAGAGCAATATTAATCTTTAAAAGTCAAAAGATCATTAAACCATCATACAAAAAAAAAGTGGTATTAGAAATAACTACTTTTAAAAACACAACTTTAGAAGAATTTACAAGGAATAATATTCCAAAAATCTAATATACAATTTATAATCCAATACCTATCCATACATATTTTAATGTCAGAGTATCTTTGCAACTTTTAATAATGTTAATATCCATCCGTCTACTATCCATAGCAGCTTGTCTTTGCAGACTTGTGGCGGAATTGATCCCTGCCTTCAATAGTCATGATAATATTGTATTATTTCTGAAAATTTTTGTTTGCATCAAGCATTTGTTTATTTTGACATAACAAATTGTTGTCAACAAGAAACTGAATACATTATATTAAAATGAAAATTGCAACTTAAATAGATCCGCTTGCGAAAAATATTATCATTAAATGGACTTGACTGCATTGTTTGTTAACTAGGATAAATTTGTAAGTAATTAACTTAGTAATATTGTTTGATTTAACTGACGTTTTTGTAAAATGTCTTAAGAAAACATTTGCTGTAAAATTGTTACATAATAAATTTTATTTAACTTATGTATTAATTAGATTTATGAACAATTAATTGATCTTTATTCATTTACAAAAGCATTTTTCATGTAAGTAATTTCAGAAGTTCTTCAATAATTTATAATGCAGCAAAATAAATTGAGAGAGCCAGATATGCTAAGAATTAACCTTTATTTAATTTTATATTGATAAAGTTAAAATGTTAATATCTGGCAATAATATAAAGACCCCAATATGAGATGCCTGAAATGTAATTGATATTACTGTTTCTGCAGACGGTTAAGACATTTTTTTGTCTTAAAAGATATTATATTTATTTGAAAAAAGAGGAACAGATAACTTTTTCTTTTTTTTTTTTTCATTTAGAGCAAACAGCCCCTTAAGCCAAGACAGGGCAATATTTGCCTTAGTTAGAATACCATTTTCCCTGGGCTTTGGGGTGTTGTTTGAGGGTGTGGGGCCTTGACAGGGTGCTCTGAGGGCTGACCCTCCCTCCACCAGGGACACAACGCCGGCCGCATATAAATAAAAGATTACAGTGGAAAATCAATTTCTGAGCAAACTCATTCAAAATGCCCCTCACCTTAAATTATTTCCATTTCCTTGCATTCAACCTGTTAGTGCCTAGCTGTCCCTTACAACCAACCACACTCACATCCCCATCACCTACACCTCATCCAACTCCCCCTCCCTCCCCTCCTGCCTCTTCTCCATCCTTCCTTCACCCTGTTGCTCTCCCCCAGTGGTAATTACTTGCACAAGTCGTTTTTGCCCTTTGATTTGCACCGTTTCACAAATGAAGGTTAAGTTTGTTTAACCGTGGTGGATTTGCCAGTCATGTTGGAGCATATAATGTGGCAGATCCTTGGTTTTTCTCCATATACCTCAGACACGGCTGAGTCAAAAGACACCCACCCACCAAAACACCTCCTTCTCCGTATTCACTTCCCTGGAAAGGGGGACAAGGGGAGAGGCTCCAAGGTTAAGGCTTTGTGGGACTTTGGAAACCTACCAACGATCAAGCTTCAGTCTCACTCAAAGGAGACCAGGAAATTGTTAAAGATCACCTTTGCTAAAACGATTAGGAATCAGAGTTAGATGTAGATTCAGATTTAGAGGCTTATGGATAACTCACAACTCTCAGGATAGAAAGCAAGAAACAAAATAATAATTTGCTAAACCAGTTGTGACCAGCACTTTTTAAGACCTCTGGGATCCTTTGGGGGCACCGGTGAACCTGTGATTGGTGGCTATTAAATGGGCTTCAAGGAGATAATTCTGAGTTAGGCAGCACAGCTATGAGCTGGATTTGTTCCCACTTTTTACCTATAAATGTTCCATTGTAAATCCTATTTGGGGACCATTTTTCAGCTCATTACCCATCTTTAAAACCTGTGCATTTAAAAAATAAATTTTTTAAAATAAATTTTCAATTTGAAACTGCAGTAAATATTTTAATTTGTTGCTAAGACAAGAAAGAAAAAAAATACTATATATATAAACAGGCTCATTTTTTTAATCTTCATTCTGTGGTAATTCTAGCACTCTTGAGAGGAGCTTGCTTAGAGCTATTTTAGAAATCTGTGTGCTACGTTTGTATCTCTAGTCCATGTAAAAATTCTTGGGGAAAAAGTCTATAGCATTTCTAAAACTATTTTTGACATTTAAGATTTTTAGAAAACCCACTTTGTGTTTTAACACTGGCTATCCAGTACACATGTACACAGACAAATTTAAGATGAAAAAAAGTCAAGTACTTAGAGGAAAGTGTAAGTAAACAACAAATCTTAAGCTTAGCACTGTTTTACTGAACACACGGTAGACATTTTATTGTTAATTTTGTTCTTATTTTGTTTTCAGTGGAGGACAAAAAAAACAATGTTTAAAAAATACCCAGGGTGATCTAGCCGTAGCTGTGGTTTGTCTGCCTGAATCCATGCAGTGTAAAGGACACAATGACAAAATGCAGAGTAGCAGATGGAACAAGTGGCATAGCTTAAAACAGGATCAATACCTGATAAAGTGTCACTAGAGCCAAGGAGAACATTGATTTCAGGTAGCTGCAGCTGTTAAGAGCATTTGAAGAGTGTGTTGCTTTGACTGTAAAGCTGCAGCATGCACACTGATGATAGGGATATTCTCCGGTGGACTTTGCTATCACATTACCCACAAAAAGTCCGCTCTGTTTTTTCATAGTAATTCACGTCTATCAAAGTATCATAAAGAAATTCTTCTTGGTTATTGCTGGACAATGAATAAATAAGGTAGCGTTTATTAATTAAACAATGTATTTGTAAACCTCTGTGACCACGTGTCCTGCGTACCAAGGAGAGCTTTGATAGTTTGTCTAGCCGAGAGGGAAGCCATAAAGCAATGGGACAACAAAAAGTGTGTTTAGCCCCGGAGCAGATAGCTGCTCTCCTTTTTAGATAATCCCCCTGATAGCGTGTAAAGCGGGGCTTTTTGGAGGGTTCTACAGACTCGCAGCTCATCTCTGTTTGTGTTGGGTGAGATATTATTTTCACCCATTGTCCAAATCTTGTTGAAGGCTTTGTGGCTTAAGATGCTAAATTGAGCCCAGTGGCCTTGTACTGCCAAAACACAGGTCAGGTGCAAGTTGCAAAAGAAAAACAGACCATATTTTCCTGGATTTTATTTAAAAGGTTTATACAAAGAAACATTACTTAATGTTATGTTATTAGCTAAAATTAGTCTAGTTTATTGTTATTCTGATTGAACTTTCTTTATGTAGATTTTAAAGTAAGAAAAATTGTTATGTTTGAACTATAAACTCATGGTGCAGTAAAGAAATGTGACACAGTTTATCAGTTTGCTTTATGTCTCATGAGGAAATATGTACTAATATATATATTAGTTTATATATATATATATATATATATATGCATATATGTATACTGTATATATAAAATAAAAAAATTGTGAGAATAATAATTTTAATTAAAAACATGCATTGCAATTTATTCAAATTTTCGTACCTTAACAAATAAAATAACCTTTTGTTGGCAATAGACCTGCTGTTCATGAAAAATTTAAACAGCCATACAGTGGAGTTCTGTATAGGACACCCGACAAGACAGGATAGTATGTTTTTAAGTGGCAGGCCAGACAGAGTGAATGTGTACCAAGGAGTGTAAAGACGCCACAAAGGGGAAAGGAATACCATGTGTGATTGTGTGTTCGTATGTACACGTGTGTCCTTGGGTTGTGCATTGAAGGATGATGGCGAGAGTGTTGTGTTTCACAGTTTTTTGCCATGATGCACTGCTTTATTATTCTGCACAAGGGGCACTTCACATGCGGAATGGGTTCTCTTTGATATCGACAGCAGCTTGAGGGAGAGAGTGCACTCAAAAACAGGCGAGGGCGAATTTATTCTGGGGGGAGAGAAAAACAGATAGTTGTGTACTTCCCTGGCAGCGGTTTCCGCACATATATACGGAGAGCCAACCGCTTTGATGCTCCAGCGGTGACACTCCACACGCTAATGAAATATGGTAATTACAGCCACATGAAAGCCCTCCTAGACACAGTTGGGAGAAAGGGCATAAAACAAATATGACTTTATCCAAAGATACCTACTGAGATTAATTCTTCTTTTCATAAACATATTCTTGTTGTTTACCTGCTACAAAGCATTGTGTGTCAGTTGATCCTAGAAAAAAAAGCACAAGGGTAAAGTTCTATGATTAAGAACCCAATTGTTCCCTCTTTTGCAAGAAAATGTTTGAAGACCCAAAAGTGACAGATGTGGAAAAAGGAGGGAGAGAGCACTATCTGTCACGATTTGGTGTGGTGGAGGTGGTGAGGCAGACGCTATGAGACCCAGGTTAGCAGAAAGATGTAGGATTTAA
>CAEFZY010020159.1:0-18712 GCA_903066815.1 Brachyrhaphis roseni | reverse complement strand
TTTATCACGTTTTCATTGGAAACATGAAATTATTGTGTTAAAAGTACATGATATTCTTTTGTCAATGTAACAACCCCCAAAGTTCATTTTTTTCAGTGCAGCAGATTATCAGTCTGACTATAATGAATCACGTTATCTCAACATGATTTAATTTCATAAACGTTAAGTTGTTGAATATCTTGTTAATCCAACATGATTTTATCACGTTTTTGTTTCAAACCCAAAATTATTTTGTTAAAGGTACATGATATTCTTTTGTTAATGTAATAAGCCCCGAAGTTCATTTTTTTCGGCGGAAGATCAATCTGACGTAATTGAATCATGTTATCTCAACTTGAATACATTTTATTCAAGTTGAGAGTAAAAAACGATTATCTCGCGTGGTCTCGTGTGATATCCCGTGATTTCCCATGATCTCGCGTGATATCCCGTGATCTCACTCGTGGTGTTCAGCACAGGGTCAGTCTGGCTATAATGAATCATGTTAGTTCAACGTGATTCAATTTCATAAATGTGAAGTTGTTGAATATCTTTTTTTATCCAACATGATTGTATCATGTTTTTGTCTGAAACATAAAATTATTTAGTTAAAAGTACATTATATTCTTTTGTTAATGTAATAACCCCCTAAGTTCCTTTTTTACAGTGTATAATGAATCATGTTATCTCAACATGATTCAATTTCATAAACGTGAAGTTGTTGAATATCTTGTTTATCCAACATGATTGTATCATGTTTTTGTCTGAAACATGAAATTATTTAGTTAAAAGTACAGGATATTCTTTTGTTAATGTAATAACCCCCTAAGTTCCTTTTTTACAGTGCAGTATCTCTGGAGAACACCTGATTTACACCACCGTTCAAAGATTCTGATTTTTGACAGATCATTGATGAGCTTTTGTGGAATTCAACTTTTCAATAAGTAGATTTTCTGGAATATGTATTCACCTTTATTTTTTTTCTTTACTCTCCAACATGTTAATCTTGCTACCTGAGTAAAACGTCATTTGCTGGTCACAGTTCCAGCGTGAAGCTTTGAAGTGCATTCTTCACGCCAAAAAGCCCCAAGCCGCTGCATAAAGAGGCAAGTGGGGGGATCTAATCAAGAAAATTCAGACAGATTAACCCACATGTTGTGCAAATTACAGCCCCTCCATGTTTGATAGCGGTGTTAAAGAGAGATAGTTCTTAACTTTCCAGTGAGTCACTTAGATTACTTTCTGATTTGTCTTTATTTTTAAAGTGTTCCTGTTCATAAATATAAATTACCAAACCGTAGCCGTTTGCTCAGCTAAAGACATTTTTCAGCGTGTTAAGACGCGTTTATAGGTGGAGAATTGAGTCACATGACTTGAACTCTTTAGACTATTCTTGAAAAAATGTGCAGAGACTTGGACCTGACTTTGACTTTTACACCAATAATTTTGGACTTGAACCTGTTTATATGAAAAGACTACATATTTCACCAAAAATCTAAAGTTTAAAAAGCATTTTATTCATAAAGTGGCCCCATTAATTCATTTCACTCATTCCGTATTAAGAGACGCAGACTGCCCCTCTGTTTTTCCACACTCCGTACGTATGTATGTACGTAAGCTGGAGCACAATCAATCAAATGAACAAGATTTAAAAATAATGATGCAATAAAAGGAACAAGAGGAAAAAAACGAGAGATGAAAAAAGAAAACGCTCAGTTATTTCATTATGAAGTATCCAGCAATAAACGGAGGGCAACATGCAAAACCTGCAAGAACAGGAGCTCAGATGGAGATGCAATAACGTTCAACTTTGTTCGACATTTGAAGTTGTGCTAAGTAGGCTGTGCTTTTCTTTAGCTGACTTCAGCTAACTTGGTGTTTTTAGCAAGTGCACTCCAACCTATGTTGACGATACCGCTTAGCTTTCACTTGTATGCTATGTTTTGTCACGCTGGCTGTATAAAGCTGCATCAAGCGCATCCACAAATAATGTGCAGCATGTTAGCTCAGGATCTCCAGTCCATAACAGAATGGATTAAATTAAATATTTATGGAAAACAAAGCTGTTGTGAAACATCTAAAAAAAAAAGTATGTTTACTAAAATTTCCAAACTTTTTACAGAATTAGTTCATCCAGTCTGTAAGGGTAATATATTTTGGTGATTTTCTTTTTTTTTTTTCAGAGACAGCCCACACAGAAAGCAGTGCATAGCTTTTAGGTTGAAAAATAAAAGACACTTGGGTTTTCAACATTCTTAACAAAACAAATCTTGAAAACCTTAGCTGCAATGTTGTGCAACTGCAAATCTTTTTTTTTTTTTAACCTTTATCTTACCTGGTCAGTTGACTGACAACAAATTCTCATTTTCAACAGCGGTCTGTTTTGTTGATATTGTAGCTCTGGCTGCAGGGTTATTGTTTTTCTAGAAAGAAAATATCTGTGTCTGCACTCTGAATTGCTTCTCTTTCAGGATTGTTCGACCACTTCCTGTCTCCCTTCTGAAATAACGCATCGTCACAAGACAATGTTTTACCATCAGGGCTTTGTAATCAACCTGAAGTGTGGTTTTAAATTTGTGTGGTTAATTTAAAACCACACAAAGTATTTTTCCCCAGACAACACAAGAAACAAGACAAGTGAAAGTTTAATTTCAAAAAAATCCTTTTTGTCAACCAAAACTCTCACTTTAAGCATTTTGTGTCTCCGTTTTTGTGCTGTGATTGAATACAAAATTACCATGACTGACTGCCTTCATGACAACATTATCAGTCATTACTCCATCACAGAGCCTCATCTCAGGTAAACATTTCAAGTTCAGTCCAAACATGTTGGATGCTGGCGTATTTTTAGCAGAGAGTGAGTTCTGCTTCCCCAGAGACGCTGATTGCAGGAGGGAGCAGTGAGAGTGGGTTTCTGTGGGCTTATTTCCTCAGGGACAGTGTACTGCTAATCATCCATGATGACAAACGGAGAATGAAAGGCAGGAAAATGATGAAATGATGTTGCCTCGTTTACTGCTATTTCTGCATGAACTTTATGAGTAATATTCAGACTTTTACATTAATGCACTCTTTAATAATCTATACTTTATTCAGCTTTGGAAAATTAAATATTTTTCAATTTTTTTTGGTCTTAAAGCTGCACTGTGTAATTTTTATAAAAATACGTTTTTACATATTTGTTGAAACTGTCACCATGTCGAGAGAGTAAAATATGAGACGGATAATCTGTGAACAAAAATTGAGCTCCTCTGCCTTCTCCCAGTGCTAACTAGAAACAACCAATCAGAGCCAGGAGGCGGGTCCTCCAGCCCTTGCAATACAGCTTCTGCCTGTGAGAAGAGCCTGTAGTGAATGCTAAGGCTAGTTAGCATTGCCATAGATGATGCTGGGGAAAAAAAAAACTGTTTTTCTGTAACGGTAAGATGTTTCTCTACCATTAGCACATGTAGCAGCACGTACACAATATGATTGGCAACGCTAAGATCTCCCCCTGGCTCTGATTGGTTGATTATAGTCAGGAGTGGTGCATTTCTTCCTGTGCAATGGCCACATGAGGAAGGAGGTGGAGGAGATTGATGTTTTCACAGATTATCTGTCTCATATTATACTGTCACCACACGGTGACAGTTTTAACAAATATGTGAAAAAGCATATAGATATATTTTTGTACAAGTTACATGTTGCAGCTTTAATCTGTATTTTTGAAGTAGCAGTTTAAATTAAAAAAAAAAAAATCAACATTTGCTTTTCTAAGGGATTTGGAGATGGCTCCTATAAGCTCATATCTGTCCAGTAAACATGAAGTGACAGCCAGCAGCTGATTATCTAAGCTTACAGTCGCATTAAGATTAAAGACAGCAAGGCACAGCTTTTGAAGATATGCATTAAATTCCCCCAAGTCCACGCTTTTTCTAAACTAATTAACACAGTTGATCATATAAAGCTAACATGCACTTAATAAGATGCTGGCTCTATATCGATTTCTCCAAACAGAGCCACTTTTTTAAGGCTGTTTGTTTGCCTTTTTTTGCATGCCACATGCAATAACAGTCTGTTCTAATTGGAAACACATGTAGAGTGAATTTCTAAAGGTAATTGGGTTGATGTGCTTTCCTCTAAAGCAGCCTGTTTTCACAGCTTTGATCTAATAAGGCTGTGTGGACATTTCACAGCCTCCTGTTCTGTGAAGGATGAACAGTCCACCAGGTGGAAATGTGTTCATTATCAACTCCCAGAGCCACAGGAGGCCGATCTCTCTGTGTGACCTCTGGGTCGCAGCAGCTGCTGGGCATCTGCAGAAACTTTTAAGGGATCATAAAGTGTTTCGGTGTTTCACAGAGGCTGGGATATGAATAATCATAATACTGTTCAAATACCAACATACAGGACAGAACGCGTGCCGCACGTTCACATATGGTGTTTTACTGTCCGAATTCACAGCCACTTTTACTGGCCTGACATTTCCTCAGGTCTCTGACTAATAGCCACTATTAGCCTTTTTTTATGGACTAAAGGGCTAATTGGGTTTTACGCTGGTAAATCTATTGAAGAATTATTCCTCCGTTTTTCTCTCTTTTTTTTAAAGAGAGATATTTTTTGCCCTCCACAGTTGTAGTTGTTTTCTTCAAAGACTGTTTAGAAGTCACCTCTTCTTTATTTAGCTGAGTAAGCTCGTCTGGAGGTGGCGAGAGAAGAATGCGTCTGGGTTAATTAGACCTAATTAACCCTTTTAACTTAATTCACATCAGCCTAGATTGAAGCACAAAACTTTTGGTTTCATTTGTCCTACAAACGTGAGCTGTGTTGGTTAGAGTCTTCATACAGCAAAGAGGAAGGAGGAGAAAACCTGCTTGATCATGTACATTTTAATTTATGAAGTCCATCTTTTTCGTGGAGCCTTTCAGTTCCCATGTTCTTAAAATACTATTTTACATGAAAATTATGTAAAATAGCGTTTTACGTAATACTGCAAATTTTTTATGTAAATTCCCTCATTAAAAAACATACCTGGAGTATTGCTGTGATTCTTCCATGCATGTTTGAGAAATCCTTTAATCTCCCATGGCAACCATCCATCTTTGAGACGCACATCCTCCTCAGACCTGCAGCTTCCAAGCTTTCGCTTCACTCAGCTCCTTCAGACTAGCCAGCAGCAATTAGCAAACACCTGGTGGAACTGAGCATCTGTTGAGCTCATTATAGGAGCTACTTCTCAGTGCAACGCTGGTAAAAATGTTGTTAAAGGGTTAATAGAGGAGCCATGTTTTGAAGGCAGTTTCAGAAAGACCTGAACTTTCTCAAAGAGACAGAGGCTCAATTTCAAGGTGTTAAATTCTGAAGTCAAATTTCTTTTAATTCGTATTTGATATATGTAACATTTTTATAACATCTGAAGAGAATAAAATACTGTAGATAGAATTTAATATATTTTAGCAAGCTACGTCATCCAAGGTGTTAAATATGATACAAACTTAACCATAAGCGATAAGATTTATTTACACACACACATCCTTCTGTTTCTTTACAAGATGGCCCTTGTAAAGTCTTATGGCTACAGGCAGGTATAATAGTATCTTCATTGTGTTACAAAATGGCAGTATGTGCCTAGAAAATACATAATGCTGCCCCTTTAGTTACATGTTTAAGGAGACAAGGCAGGTTCAAAGGGCAAATGAGAAAATATGAAAGCAATTTTTTGTTGTTGTTTAAATGGTGTAAGTTGACCTCATGCCATAGGAAATAACCCAACACAATCACCGTACGTCACATTCGACTTTGTAACAATACTATTTGAAAATCAAAGTAAGATTTTTGGGACATGTCCAGAACTCCAGCTGCAGCTCTGACAAACAAAATGATCAAACGAGATAATGGCATCAGCAAAAAGCAACATAACCAATCCTGATGCAGCAAACAGCATTTCACTTCCTTCATCCAAATACATGCACTATTCAGAACAGAAACACTTCAAAGGCAACACTTACACTTCAAACATGTGACAGGACTTAATGTTTCACAAACCTGCCTTTAGTTTTGGGGCAAAGAACAAAGTGATTTTTCATAATAAAACATCAGGGGAACAGTAAGGCATGACATACTGGGTTAGGGTTAGGCTCAGGAGGTTGGAGTTAGTCCTTTTGGTTGCTGGTTCAAACCCCACTATGTGTTCGATGAGAGAATAACATTATAACATGATGTAAAACTCAAAAAAGTCTATTTTCCATAATACTGTCCCTTTAAGGAGTTAAAACTTTCTTTTTTTGCTGTTGTTCTTTTTACTTTGAAGGAGTATTGAACTGAGATTCTGTGGCAGCTGATGCCTGGTCTCAAATGTCTCAACATCAAAAATGTGCAAAAGACTGGTTGATAAAATAAAATAAAAAATTCTAGAAAGATCTGCGACTGTCCAGAAAAAGTCCAAACCAGAACCAGACTAAAATGCTGTGGTGGAAATGTAAGAGAGCTGTGGAAAAAACCGATGCCCACAAACCACAATGAAGTAAAGAAATGTTTTACAGAAGTGAGCCAAAAGTCACCCAGAAACTGACAGGCTGATTGCTTCGAATTACTTTTGTCTATAGTGGTTAATAAAGATATTAACTGATTGAAACAATGTTACTACATAATAGATGGATGTTTTGAGCATATTATTTTTTAAGTGTGCCCAATTGGGTCTAAATCCTGAGAAATCTCTCATAAACACACAAGATGCCATTTGCCCAGATTTTGTCTGCTTGATTTTGTGTTTATTTTGGACACAATGGTGGTAAAAATGATAGATTACATCATGTTGCATCACCTTAAATTGTCAACAGCAAAGTTACAACACAGTTTAGTTTTGTCACAAACACTCCCACGAATCAGCCACTCAAAATTATTGCTGTGTTGTTTACATTATTTATGTGTTATATTCAAAGATGAATGAATCGAACAGACTTTTGAATTTTTTGCAGTCTGTACAACCTTTGCAATGCATCCTGCGCAGGAGGTTATATGTCCTATGCGTAACATACTGTGCACTCTTGGAGAGAGCACCAAGTTTGCATTGAGGTCAACTCTATTTTGAGAGCAGACAGCCAGACTCCTGGATCTGGTGAAGAAAACGACAGACTGACACCGAGGAGACGACTGAGGGAAGCCTGGTAAAGTGAAACCAACCAGCAGTGGAAGTCACAACACACACAGACATGCATGAGTGCGTTTTGGTGTGGAAGGGTGCGTGTGTACAACCCATGTTCTAAATTAAAATTTTCCGTCTGTGAAAGGAATGTAGCAGATGTGGGTTTTTTTATTTATTTTTTTGCTCCCGGACCAAAGGGTGGCACAATGCCTTTATTTCAGTATGAAACTAAATATATTTTCCTTTTCGAAAAATAAATTAACAATCATGAAAATGTGTCTGAATATTGATGACCTGAAGAGAACAATGTACAAATTACTTCAACTGGTTTTATTTATTGCAACTATAGAAATAACTGAAATTACACTTAGAATTTATTGAACAATTGCAAGACTTGAAAGACTTTGTTGTTACAACTACATAATTACATTTGGTTTGTCATCATTATCAGACAATACTTGAGAACAAAATATACTATAGACAAGGGAAAACATTCAAAGTATGTCAGTGGATCACAACCACAATGTCACTAAAACAGGAATGAATGAAATAGTCTTTAGATCACTGAAGATGTGAGCAGAGTCCGTCAGCTGATAAAAGCTTTAAAGGAAAGTCCTTCCGTCTGCTTGTTTGGTCTGGTTTGCGTTCACGTTGTGCTTTTTGAAAGTGGACATGTATTTAAGTTTTTTTTGTTTTATGGGCTACTGGATATACAAACTTTCCCTAATAGTAGTAGTAGCGTTAGCAACACTGAACATTTTTACCAGAATGCTTAGCAACAGTGCGGTTCGTCCAAACGTCCAAACGAAAATATTTCCTGCAGTTGGTTCAGATTGATGCCGTTCTGTATTCACACCGGAAGCGAACCACACCAGGGTGTGTTTGGGAGCGGACCGACACACACTTTTTAAGGTAGTTTTTCCATCTGCTTCAGTGTTTAGTTGACTGTATTCACACCTGCACAGGAGGTCTGGACAAACCCTACACACAAAGTCTGTTTTGTTTAATGTAACATAAGACAATTATTTGTCCCTGTAAAGTTCAAATCTGGACATAAATCTTTTTTTTTTTCTTTTTTTGTTGTCAGCCATTGACACAATCATGATGATGAAGACGACTTTGTCATCTGAGGGAATGAGCCAAAAGTCTAGTAAACTATTGTGAGAAGCTTGTGGAAGGATTTCCAGAACCGGCTTAAACCTTAAAAGGCAATTTGACCAATTACTGGGGAAAGGAGTGTGAAGAAAATAAATTATTTAAAAACATACCCCATTATTCTGCCATTTTTCAAAAAAAAAAAAAAAGATGTAATCCCTCATTTATGTGAAGTATCTGGTACTCTATATGCAGTAGATGAAAAAATATTGATGGCTGTTCACAACATGCGGTTTGGATTCATGTACGTCAGTATGGCAACAGTATTTGAAACTTTTGACAGTAGCTTATAAAAACCCTATCAAATTTGTATATTTGATTTGCTTGAATAGATGTTTAATTCATTTTGACAGAATCAGTGCTGCTGACGTGCGGTGTAAGGTGCTGAAGGATCAGCGGCTCACAGCAGAGATGCAGGAGGTGAAATCTGGGCTTCCTGCTTCATGTGCTGTGAATTTCAATCAGTCTCTGATGAATGCAGGGCCATAAATGCTCTCAGCGGGGTGCAACATGCCATTTCAGATCTATGGGCGATGATTGATATAATTAGAAGTAATGGACCGTCCAGCAATTAGCATGCTGAGTGCAGTATTATCAGGCCTAATGCACGAGTTAAAACCATATTCCTCATATTATAGGATAAAGAAAAAAAACATTTTCAAAAAAGCTGTGTGGCGTCACACAGTAAGAAGAAGAATAGAATAGAAATATCATTTATTGTCCCACGATGGGGAAATCTCTGTGCAACAGCAGCAAAGTGACCTGCAATCACAGCAAATAGACACAGGGATAGAATATAAAATATATCAAAAAATAGAATAATAAAAATATTATACAGTAAAGCCAACATTTCAAAATAAATACCATGTAGTTATATATAAAAAAAGAAAATATACTCCAGTCTAAAGGCATGTGCAACCTATTAAAAATAAACAAAACATGCATATGTATTTGAACATTAAAGTTTGGAGTAGTTACAATTAGTGACAATAACTGCAACAGTAAAGTTGTGCAGTTTCCAGAATGTCATGGAATATTGGTTCTATAGCCTGACAGCAGCTGGGAGGAAGGACCTGAGATAACACTTCTTTGTGCACCAAGGATCCAGCAGTCGGTCACTGAAGGAGTTCTGCAGTTCAGCAACAGCTTCATGCAAAGGCGATTTGGGGCAACATTGTCATTGTCAGCATCGTGCCCTGGGGTTATTGTTCATTCCACTGAGATAGATGTTTTGTTGAGGTGGATGAAATTATCTACAGTCTAAAATATCAAACACTGTTGATAAAAAAAACTTTGGAGAGTCTGCTAGAAAGATGAAAATGGAGAGGAATTTTATTCTTAAGCATCACAGTGACTCAAGAACATACACCAAAAGCAAGAAAAGAAAGACTTCATGAAGAAAACAAAAATGTTTTCATAATTGTCCCGCAGAGCCCAAAACCAATCAGTTCAGTTCAGTTTAGATGTCAGATTGCATTTTAACCAGGTGTGTAGGGTTCAGAACCAGTGTCACTGATTCTAAACCCAGTTTGGTTTGACAGATATGTTCAAACAGGAGGTCATTTGTTAGGTCATCCAGAGGTCATCTGGTTCCACATCAGACGTTACAATCATTAGATGTAAAGAAAGGCAGGTTTAGAATGACTATTTATTTTATGTAAACAATATTAACTCATTATGTAAATTTGGGATTGACTATTTCATCGACTATTGGGATCGGTTTATTTTTGGGTTGGAAGCCTAATGACATGTTTAGAATTTGGATCTTCATTTCTATGCACAAGATTTATCCAAACAGACTGTGCACTGGGTACTTATCATTGAAGCTTTAAATCTTTGTGAAAAGTAATTTGATGTTTATGTTCAACTTATTTTTATTCAGTTATTATAATTATTTGTGAAGCAGGTATTGTGTTTTTATTCATCTTAGTTGTTCCAACATTAGTGAATGTATTTATTTTATTAGATTAGTCAAAAACATTCCAAGTCATAATGAACACGATTGCCTCGAGTTGTCACAATAACGTGAAAAGTTACTAAGATTACATGCTATCTCTGAGACATATAAGACATCTTTGACATTTGAATATTAACTCTATTCATCACGGCTTACAGTTGCTTCCAAATACAAAGGCTGGTGTGACAGTCTTCATCTATTTCCAGCCATGATACATTACTGTTCCTTTTGTTACATAATGAAGACATAAAATGCTGTCAGGCATAACTGATGTGACATTTTACTAATGCTGTTCTCTCTATCTTCTGTAATCACAGAATTTCCTTCTCTGCACATTGATTTGCAGTTAGCTATTGAAGGCTTTGTCAGGGTCAATGTGGCTTTTACTTGCCAATAGAACTCACTAATGGTGCAAATGAAGAGGGAGCACTCAACCTTTCCTCTGACCTGTGGAACAATTTAGTTTGCTCCCATTGTCTTACTTCTCTACACTCGACATAAAAACTTCCAAGACGTATTTCAGTCGCTACTCTTTTACCGTCCGATCACTTTGCCTTCTATTAAATTTGGAACCATTGTTGTGTCGTTGACTGTATTGGATAATGTGTAGTTCACAAGAACAAACTACAGAGTGGTGGCTTCCCTCTGAAGAGTCCTTCCTGTAATTGTTCTTCACCACAAAACTAACGGAAATGAACATAGGAATAAAAGTGAAGATGAACCTCACACCAACCGAGCAGCATCTTTTGATGGAGGATGAGAAGGAAACTAAAAAAGAAAAACTGCAGCTACAGTAGCAAACAATAGTATATATATAATTACATTTCCTCATTATTAATTTAAAATGCATTTCCTAAAAACTATTCTTAAGTAAAACATCATAATCATACATTTAAAGGAGTTATTTGTGACTTCCTCAAATTAACAAATGTAAACTCTATAGCCTACAACCTGGGTTCACCGATCCTCCATCCTCACCAACATACACCATTTTATGACAGATCAAGTTTATTCATGTATGATTTTAATTTAATTTCTTATTTAATGGAAACAATTGCGAAGGTGTTTATATGTTTGATATTAGCAGGATACAGACAATGATTTGCAGATATTTGTAATGGATATCAAAAGGAGTTATTTTAAAATGGTAGCAAAATAAATGGCATTATGTTACTTTGAAATTGTAACACGGAACAGGTGGGTGTTGTAAAAGCAAAAGGGACATATATGTCATTATGAGAGATGAATACAACAGAATAAAATACATGCTCTGCTGACAAAATAATAAAGCATGATTTGTGACGAAGCACAAATAACTTAGAGAGAGGTTTGTAATAAAGCCAAGACCGAGGAGGCGGTTGGAGGTCAAACTGCCTCTCCTCCTGTGGAGGAACTAGAGAGGATAAGTGAAGACAGTTGATTAAATGGACAAATAAGACATTTAAAAAGTTCAACATCTACATAATGGATCTAGATGTTGATACTGCATAAAGATATGCAGTATCAAGGACAGCTGTTCAATTTAAGATAAGGCAATGACTCATAGATGTTACAGGGGAAAAGAAAACATGTATTTAGTGTACGGCTGCTGTGTGTTGCTCAGATAAACAGAGAGTTGTGTCCAAAATTGCCCGAACTGCTTCACATCCAATCTATCATGGCTCAACTGGTTTCAAATGGAGAGATTTGATGGGTGACTAACCTTTTGCCCTGCCTTTCAACACGTCTCCTCCTGTTCTGAATCATCTGAGCAGCACTTTGCAAACTTCTGTAGCCTGTAGCTGCACCAAGGAAATAGCTCGCAAAATAGCCAAATTCCTGCAGCCTAAAGTTTATGCTGGATTATTAAGAGAGGCTGCTTTTAATATCAAGGAATAGTACTAAATAAGTTTAACTAGTCTACTTAACCCTTAAAACACAAACGTTTCTTAGGTAGTACCCAAAAAGAACCTGGATATCATTGTATTTGCTCAAAAATACTCGTATTGTTACTATGACAATGTTACATCAAGCAGACATGCAAGGACTCTGCCAGATGCCCATGTTTGGCATGAAGGGGAGCAAGTCTACCTCCAAGATGGAGGCAAATTAGAAGTTTGTATGATGTTGCAGCTCCCTCCTGTGTGTCCAACATGAGCAAACTGCTAAAGCCCTAACAAATGACCCACAGCAGGGCGTAAACACACCCACAAAATGCAGAAAACATGAGGTGTGTGTGTGGCGGAGAGCCCTCTGGCAGCTCTTCACACTGACATATCCATAAAGGAATGATGGATGATGCACTGTGGAGTCTCTCTGCAGGCAGAGAAGCACACATGCTCAACTCAGTCCAGTCCAAATACGTTCTATACACACACTTCTAAAACAAATTCCTCTTTCACATTTTCTTACCAAAAGCTGCCCATGTTGCAAGAAACTTATTTTCAGCAAAAGACACAAGTTCAAAATTATGACCATGACCCGTGACAAATGCGCCAAAAACACTCAAAGCACACACAGAGTCAAAAATATCCTAATAGAAAATATTAGAGGATAGAGATTTTTATTTATTGGCTTGAATGCTTTGGCAAATATATAACTCAACCTGGAAAGATTCACACACAGAGAAAGAATCTATTGGAAATTTTATTTAACAAATAATAATCCTTGGTGCTCCGGTAGAAGATGTGGCTCTGGTAACCGACGTCAGAGAGGATGAGCCACTATGGATCAGGATTAGAGACGTTTGTTGGGACAGAGAATGTAGCGTTACAGAGAGAATGAACACGTGAGAACATAATGGCTATCCTCAACATTACCGCTCACTGATTACCTCTAGCAGAGCTCCGAAATGAACTGACGAACATTTAAATGGTGTTAAAATGGGCTCTTTAAAAGTCACCTTTCATATTACGGAGGCGCGAATGTGTCTGATGGTTACCGCTCACTTTTAATCAGCAACCCAAGCAATACACTTCAGCGCTTTCCACAGTTCATGTCTCTCCTTAATGAGTGACTTTTCTCCAGCATTCAGGTTTTGTGGACAATTATTGCAGGAGCATATCTGATTATGACAAAAACTGTCATCACAGCTGAGTTTTGTTTACAGATTATCTGTTTTTAAGAAGTTTGAATCCTCATCCTGTCAGGATTAAAGAATCCTGACAGGATGAAAGATACTCCTAGCAGAGGGAGCGAGGCGAGCCGTCAACCATTTTCTAGAACCTTCTTACACAATAATCACACAATGATCCTTGAATATGCACAACACATGGAAGGTAACTCAGGATGTACATGGCACAGTGTACTTTAAAATGAGAAGCACAACACTTCCTAACAGTGTATCTGAATGAACATTATGTTTATGACTGACATATGGCTGGAGTTAATACGATGGCGTATTAGGACCATTGTAGAGAGAAACATTTCGAGGGAGTGCATTTCCATTAAAAGACTCATTAAAATTCCTTGGAAAATAAAATTAACATTTCTGTAAAACTTCCATGTTTTTTCTAGAGACTTTCTGAGATTAATATCTAAGTTTCAGAATTTTTTTTTTCTAGCAAATTCTCAATTTTCAAACTCCATTTCTCACAAATAAAGCATCAATGATGACAACTTACTCATTTACTCATTTGGACATAAAAAATGGAATTTACATTTTTTTATGCCCACTGAAAAAATGGGCATAAAACACAAAAAAACAATAATTTCCTTGAAATTCATCTTTTGTAAAATTTTTTAGATTACTTTTTTTTTTTTTTCAATGCGTGATCTTTATAATTGAACTTGAGACACTTATACTGTTTAGGGTCAGTATACCCTAAACAGTAATTAAAATCAATTACTGCTAATTAAAATCAAGACAAATGAGTCATGCAGTGAGTATTAATGTTTTTCCCACTCTGCTGAGTGTCCACTCAGAGTTTATCCATGGGAACGAAAAAGGTTCCCAGCAAAAGTTGTTTGAACACCTGCTTTCTCGCAGTTTCCTAGTGAAGTAAAGAGAATAGTAAGAAAGTGGGCTGGGGTGCGTCTGCGTGTGCGTGGTGTGGTGTGTGTGTGTGCTGAAATATGATTCATAGCTGCAAGAAAACATATAAAATTGTAAATTTTTTTATCTTTTTTACCCTTCAACTAGTCTGCCGGGTCAAATTGACCTGAACAGTATCTATGTAAAAAGTAGACTTAGGGGAGGTTACAAATGTGTAAAATGAATATATTTTCAATTTATATGTAGAGTGCACCTATTAAGACAAATAGAAAAAATTTCATGCAAAAACAAATACTTCCAACTATTTAAAAAATTATTTTAAACTTTAAAACAGGTCAATATGACCCCCAACATAAACAGGAGTATTAAGTTTACAAAGCCTGATGATGATTTTAGTATTTTACTTTTAATGCATATATTTTCTCTGTTTTTTCACATCAATCTGTCGGCAAAATACATTTTAGATAAAACCAGAACAAGACTCCACAGTTTTCACATTTATTCATGACATTTTGACACCTGCTCACTTAGAGCAAGCAGTCGTAGTGTAGATTAACATGATTTAATTCTAATCTTCAGGATTGCGGCCTCATCCGCATGTGATTATGCTGCTGAAGCGTGACCCCTGTGAGCAGGCTAAGTGGGTTATTGGTGTTACCGACTATTTCGGACTTGGTCCGCAGTTGTTCTGATCCAGTAACATATGGTACACAAACCTCCATGGAGCGTACGTTTCCGGATGGGTGAAATCCGTTTTCACCTTGGGAAGTGCACAGTGATGTGGAAGCAAACAGAAGCCTGTTTGATTTTTCTGAGACTAAAATCTAACAAAATATCTTCAGTTAGTTTTGTTCACACTAATCTAATTGATAAACATTTGTGCTTCATATTTTGAAAAAAATAGACACCGAAAGCTTTGTGTTTCAACACAGGTTCAGTTTTAAGGAAAACCTGTCCAGGCGACTCAAGTATTATCTCAGACAACAGGATGACAGGATCTGCAATCAAACTCCGCTTCTCCCCTAAAATCAATATAGAACAAAATTACAGAAAGTGGAAACAATGACATTTAGTAAGGCAAGGATTATTTTCTGAGAAAATTAGCCAGCTGTAATGATAAGTCGATTTTTCACCCTTTGTCCTTTTCAGCAAACTTCTTTGCTAATTAGACCCAAACGAGTCAAGTGAAGGTCAAGAACAAACAAAACGGGCTGGTAAAATCCATCAACGATAACCTCAGCCAACCTCAATCTTTGTGTGGTTTAACAAATTGTTGTGTAGAGTTTATAATTAACACCTATGTCAAGATTTGTGTCAATAAACCCAATTAAACCACCGTAATCACCTTTTCTCTCTCCATTTAATCTGTATTCTGATAGCTTTCTGCGCGTCGCTATCAAATGTTAATGAATCACTGTTGTCAAGGTTTTTGCAGAATTGCTGATGACTACAGTACTATTGAATGCAATCAATTACTCCCAGAGCCTGTCAATACATTAATCAGCATTTGGAAGACCTATTAGTACTGATCAGAGCCTCGTCTGCAGCCCATTCAATAGAGAGACGCCTCCAAACCAGCGGGGCCCTGCAGAGCTCATAATTTGTCTTTTTCGCCAAGCAGGATTTCATCAAGCCCCTATTGTTGTCAGGAGAGCTCAAAGTAATTCCACAATGTATTCCATTATTCAAAAGACATCTGCCAAGTTTATTCATTTTGAATAGTAAGTTGGATATTTGTATCAAATCTGCTGTTAATCAAGGTCTAAGAATAAGATTTTATTGTTTTTGCTGAAGCTTTCACTTCATGAGCAAAGTGATTTAGTTCCAACGCCAATGTAACGGCAGCAATACACTTGAACTGTAGATGTCACCTGAACTAAAGTATTTTTAGTTAGGCATAGAAGCCTCTCACTAGCTGTGGTTTCATTACAAATGTGAGCAAATGTTTGACTACATTCTGCAAATGTCAAAAATACATCGTTTTGTAGTTACGGTATTTCCATTAAATAAGAAATGAAATTAGCTTGTTCACGCAGTAAGTAATTCCAAATCATGGCAGGGACGGATGTAAACAGTTGCGTGAGATATATTCATATTTCATCCATGGTGCCAGCGCTCATCATCTATCGGCCGTCAGAGGAGACATTGGCGTTGGAGCCCGTTATACTTTGGAGTGGCTGCGTATGTGGCGTTTTAAGGAATCTGTCTGTGATTTTACTGCAGAGCCATGGACTCAACACGTTGGAATGACACACATCTTTCATTATGTGTGTCATAATGAAAGATGTGATGTGATGCTTCCTTCCTATGTGATGCTGTTCATGAGACAAACGTGATGCCATAGAAAATGACGTACTGGCATCAACTGTTATGCATCCACTGTGTAACATTCACAGTCTAATAGCCAGAAGTCAGGCTGACACAATGTTAATATTAGCTTTTAAAAAGTTTGGCCACAAATATTGCAAAGCTTACAAGCCATGTATTCAACAAACGTGTAAACAATCAATGCAACTGCACTGGAATGACCTAATGAAAACACTTCATTTCAGGTAACACTGATTTTATTGGTATGATTAGTTCTACACAGGGATCCACAGGGGCCAGAGCCCATGGAGAACTGGTTATGCTTCCTGTAGAGATAAGATAATGCAAAATCAATATTTAATAATATATATTGAGATGTGTGCTGGCACAGAAACCATAACCAACTGGAATCTTGGACCAATTTTATTTTTTACCTGCACAATTTTAATTATGAATTAAAAATTTGCATATTGTACTTTTTGCTTCAGTCATATTGAGACAGGATCAGAGCTTTCATCTGCCAGATCAGAGGTCTGCAACCTGCAGCTCCACAACTCTGAGGCTCATTTAATACATTAAACAGTACATTTCCCTTCCCTTCCTTCCTTCCTTCCTTCCTTCCTTCCTTCCTTCCTTCCTTCCTTCCTTCCTTCCTTCCTTCCTTCCTTCCTTCCTAGGAAGGAAGGAAGCTAGGATTTATATAAAATTTAAATCCTAGCTTTTTGGTGAATTTGCTCCTCCTCGAGGGACTATAATCAATGAGTCAAGGCTTTCATCTTTTAGTCCTGAACAATAAAGCACCTCCCTCCCTCCCTCCCTCCCTGGGAGAAGATCAAAACAAACTCAAGAACTTCAAAGACTTGATGTGCCACAAAATCCCCTTCAGTTCCCCACATTTAGACTAGAGCTCAATAACAATTATTCAAAATCATCACTGCAATATCCATGTATGAAATATTATCATCACAACAGATTGCTTGAACACAATATTTGGTGTCACTCTGCAAATCGATAATATATTTGGGTATTTGGATGGACTGACTGATCCAAACACAAACACCTGTTGAACATCTTTAGTAGCTAAGATGCTAAAGCTCATTAAGAGTGTTGGGGTGATAATGTAGTGGTGAAGAAAAGATTCAGGAAAAATGTGCAAATGTCCAGCAAAAGCTTTTGTTGCTACGTTGCTTTCAATCTGTGTGACAAAAGGAGATTTAAACTTTTTGACATTAGTATCAAAATTGCAACTTTTTAAGCAAATTTTCTGGTGTCTTATTTAAAATTTGGTAAGTTGAGAATAAGTGTTTAGTTCACTGTTAGAATGGTGTTTAGTGGAGAACTTACTTGACTCTTAAACATTTTCCCATCTGAAAAGCTAAAACTTTAGATGTATAGCTTAGTAGGATACTGTCCAATAGAATAAACTAAAAAAAAAAAAAAAAAAAGAAAAATCAACAGTTTCATCAAACTGGTGTTTAGATCACAGACTGGTGTACTGAATTTCTTGAGTAATTGTTCCAGTTTTGTATTTAGATCATTCTGTTTGGAGCCACTTGGAACTGGGACCCAGAGCGCAACAGGTGCAGATCTGGAAAAACAAATGGATTGAGGGCTCAGAATTGGGCTCAGGCCCGATTACCTCCTGTAAGCCCCATCAGCTGATGCCTCGGTGGCCTGCATCCACTGGTCTTATTCAACAAATCCGCAAAGTGGAGTGATCCAAAGAGGATTTATCAGACTCTGTTTTGGGATAATCTTTTCACAGGTAGACAGAAGTTATTAGGTGATCATTAAGAAAGTCACTGCAGGCAGCGGACTGGTCTCCTCCTCAGACATGTACAGGAGCTCTTGGTCAAACATCAAGCTTATTAATGGTTCCCTCAGCAGAAATCACCTGCTAAACTGTCGCACAAAATAAGATTAATTTCTCCAGCTTGCCGCTCCTGTCTTGGTTTATTGGTTACAAGTGAACTAATGTTCTGCCTATTATGAAACAACTGCACCACTTTATGTTGCTACCACTTCAGTTCAGGCTCAGAGACATTACGTGAAGTTCCCAAACATCCATCCATCCATTTTCTGTTCACCCTTGTCTCTAATGGGGTCGGGAGTTGCTGGTGCCTATCTCCAGCTGTGTTCCGGGCGAGAGGCGGGGTCACCCTGGACAGGTCGCCAGTCTGTCGCAGGGCAACATAGAGACAAACAGGACAAACAACCA
>CAEFZY010020156.1:0-25684 GCA_903066815.1 Brachyrhaphis roseni | reverse complement strand
AAAAAACATTGAGACACCTGTAATGTCACATGATATGTTGGTATTGTGTAAAGTTGTATGTTTATAGCCCGTTATTATTATGCTAATGAGTCCGTTTTCATGTGCTAATTTTCGTTGCTAATCGCTAGCTAACATCCTCATTTCATTGAAAGTCAATGCCATGTTGGTCCTTTATCTTATTTATATCATTCTGTAAAACCTAGATTGTAATACATTGCATTTCTGTATGTTACAGTTTCACAAGAAAAGAAATTATTGAACTACCACTGAAGTAAACTTCATTAACCAGTCATCGCTGTCCGGAGTTTCTTCATCGTTCAAGATTGTTTAGCTGTTCGGATAGCTAGTGCGAGTATCTAGCGAGGCCAATAACAATAGCCATGCTTTGTGTGCATGACTAAATTACAAACTGCATTTTTTTCAGAGGTTATCCGTCTCATGTTCCACTGTCACAATATGTTGACAGTTTTAATATGTAAAAACACATTTTATAAAAGTTACCTACTGCAGCTTTATTAACATAATTTTGATGACATTTGTTAAATTAATAATTTGTAAATTACTGACAAATCACACAAATACAGATTCTAAACAGGCAGAATGTTTCTTTGAAGTGTTAAAAAGGTTCTTTCCACACTGTGTTTGAGGACATTTTTACCAAATCAAAGTCAGTCAGAGCTCAGTCTAAATAATCCAATTACAAACTGAGACAGTAGATTAAATGTTTTCTGACAGAATAATTTCATCATTAATTGTCAGAACGGAGATGCCTCACTGACTAATGATTTGTGACAAATGGGGCCAACATTTTCATTTTTATATCACAATCTCTTGTCTATGGGACACCTGTGGTTTTACCTTTAAAAATGTGAGCTAAACTGTCAAAATCTCGTCAAAGAACAATACCCTCCACGAAAACACAAGTGGACCTCTTGTGGATTTGACATAACTGAAAATTTGTGTTTGTTTCCCTCTTTTCACAGAACGGTAAGTGAATATGTACTATAATCCTGCTGTCAGTCTCAGCTGTTGCTTAAAATGTATATGTTGTGAAAATGGAGCAGCTACAGAAGAGGACCAGTGTTTCTTACAGTTCTTACATTACACAGGTGCAAGATCTTATCTATGGCTCATTTTAAACACTCAATATAGAAGTCACAATGACAACTGGTAATAATCACCATAGACTTTAACAGCCTCTTACAGCCATTGGTTGTTTTCCTCTGGTCGCTATAATGACATGTTTGCACAAAATTAAGTCCATTTTGTGAAATAGCAAAACATAAATCATTGGATATAACTCGGACTCAGCAGGATGTTGAATTAATAGACTCCATGGCAACTGATTTATCAAACAGACAACCTCGTCTTGCTGACCTGCTTTCCCTTGTTATCCCTGAATAAAAATAATTTGAAGTTCAAACACACTTGTGCAGTTATAAATCACCAATCTGCTGTGGTTCAGTGGATCTCAGGTGTTATTTTGTGATTAACCTCCACAGTTTTGCAGTTTCTTTTTTTTTTTTTTCCCAAAATGCCCACTTTAAGTTAGAGTGTTTTATGTACTTGAGTTAGTACGTTTGAACAACTGCCAGACCTGTGAACTCGTGGCTCTCAGCTGTGGGTGTGATATGTAGGTGGGAGACTGATGGTGAGAGCGACAGTGACGGTGATAACAGATTAAAAGATCAAATTTCTTCCTGTGAACAGAAAGTAAAAAGAGTTATATATCATGTTAAGACTATATCCTCCATACTGCTCTTTGCAAATAATTGGTTTCCTTTGAAGTTACCCTCATTTTGTCATAAATTATAACCACAATTTTAATGTATTTTCTTGTGATGTTGCATGATGGACTAAAACATGGCGGTAGATTAATTGCAAAGTGCAAAAAATTAACTTTGACCCACAAAAGTTTAACATTTATTCTCATCTAAGCAGAAAACTGTTTTTATATATAAATATATATTATCTTGCAGATAATATATCCAGGTTTTGATTTATTTCAGCAATTTTATTCTTTGGGTTATTCTTGCATCTGTATTAATACACTTCTGCAATAGCAAATGAATAAAAATAGTGAAAATAAATGTTGAGGCCGAACATGGATGAATGCAGATATCGGTGTGCATCCATTTCAACCTCTACAGCTTGAACGACTGTGTTTTTTCAGCACTACAAACTGATTAAAAAAAAAAAAAGTTAACCAGACTTGGCCATCTAAAATTATACAATATTTTTTTTCCTGATCATTTGAAGTATATTTGATTGAATTATTTACAAAGCATGATGCTAAAACAAAAATAATAATATAAGTAAGATTAGCAAGAATGAAAACATTTCCTAATACAGTAAACCTCATGCCAGATAGCAATGGACTTTTCAGAAGGATAAAACACAGATTTATCTGCTGAAGTCTTGCTCTTGTGTTTAAAAAAAAAAAAAAAAAAACTTGTTAAACCTTTGCCATCTCTGTCTTTTGAACTCAGTACCAATACTGAAAATGGCAAACTTTCAGTCCATTTTCATTGTCTGCAAGTGTGTTTCCAGTCAGACAAAAGCAGGTAGGCCTCTATCCTGAAAACAGATCTGAAAGGAGGTACAACTTGCTGGCTTTACCATAAACTAAAAGAGGAAGTTTACAGACGTGTGCTAAGCATTTCTCGTTAGTTCAATATCACCAGCATTTTTGTTTCAGTCATCTTAAAATCCTGTCTACCTAAACATTTCCACTCAGATTTCGAGTGGCAGCTGTTCAGTCATTTTCACTCTTTCACCTTAGGCTCTTACACGAGTCTTGTTTCTATTCTCTTAGCCTGACTGTTGAAGATCTGAATCAGACTTCTCACAACCAAACTCTGGAGAGTCGCCATGAGCTATGCTAAGCATTCTCAAGCACTATGAACACTCAGCACTTTCTGCTATCTTTTGCCAAAATTTACTGACACAAAAAAGAAAACAATCCTGAATATCTCTCTCAGATTTTTCAATAAAAAAAGTTGTTTGGTATTGCCAAACTTCTGGAGGAAAGGCAAAGCAAACTGCCAGAAAAATGTGGACTGCATTCAATAAGTTGCAAAGGGAGCTGGAAATACAGAGGGTCAAATTGATAGAGATGATGAAACTTATGTCAGAAGGGAAAGAAATAAATAAGTCAAATTTTATTCTATTTATTACAGTCGTTTGCAGCACTGACAACACTGCTTGACCTCCAGTGGGCAATCATTGGGAAAAGAAAGGCAGGCAAAAAAGATTTTTTTTTTTTCTTTTAAATCAATGGACACTCACAAATGCAGGTTTTACAAGTTTTTGCAGAAAGATTGAGTCATGTCTCAGTACTGCGGCTCTTACCGTCAGTGTTTTTTTCAGATCTGGATAGGAGGCACAAACAAGATAACACAATCAGTCATGTTGCCAAGAGATTTGTCACTGTTCTCTTTTTTGCACCTCATCCTTCACATTGTGACAAGCTGACAATGATATTTTTGGCCCCAAGACACATCTCCAGGTAATTGGTTCCTCACCTCTCACCTATAGGGAGGTGTGAGCCTGCATCCCACTACATGGCCACAAGTATAAAGGTGGGCTGCAGCGGGTCAGCAGGAGGCCGTCTCCCCAGATTTAAAGCAGGGGTGTCCAGCTGCTTATTATCTTTTGACAACAGTTGGGGTGTGTGCGTGTGTGTATTTCAGTACACTCTACCGAAATCTTGAAATATCTTAAACTAGGACATATAAAAAAATTATAATAATGTTGTATTGTATCTAAATTCAAATTTTGCTTAAGACAAAAACTGATTATGATTTTATATATACATAACATAAGTTACTAACTGTATTTACATCACAAAAGTATTGAGATCCCTTAGGCTTTTTAAAACCACAAAGCTTCAGAGTATGTTATTGTATGTTAAATAGTTTTTGTTAGATAAACATGGAGAAATGGGCATTTACTGTGGTTAATAATAGGTGAAGTGGAAGAAAATACATGACTTTCAAAATGTCTTTGTACTTATACTTTCCAGAGCCACCTTTCACTGCAGTTACAGCTGCAGTTATTGAATATGCCTCTAACAGTCTTGCACATCTATGGACTGAAATGTTTCCCATTTTTACTTTAAATAGCTGAAGCTCACATTTTGGTCTGAACCTTGGCTGGGGCATTCATTTGTATGAACTGTTTTGATCAACAACCTTTCCATTGTAACTCCAGTTGCAAGTTGTTGTCTTATAAGTTGAACTCTTCATAGTTTTACTTATAAACCATTTTAAAAGCACTGCAAATATTTCTAAATTTACAATAAACTAAACAATATCAATATAGTTTTCGCTATAGAAATATTGTTCACACTGACGTTGGAACTTGAGTAAAATGGGAGAAAGGAATTACTTGGTTTTAAACTAATGACTAACTCTAGGGTTATTTAGAATTAGCTCTGACTCAGAAAAAGGCCATATTCCACATGTTTTATTTCTTTTTCCATTAGATTGCTCTATTATAAGACCAGGCAGGTACAGAGATACAAGAAAGAAATACTAATCAAGAGAATTTGTTTGAAAGAAGTGTCGTAAATCACTGTCACCCACTCACTTCAATATTAAGAAAAAAGAAAAATCATGTCCTTTCTGACAGCAACAGGTAACATTATGTTCTAGATTTTGGTTTTGCCTGTTTTGCTAACACCTTGGTCACTTACTGTGTGTATGTGTTTGGAGAGGGGGGGTGAAGGTTATCTTGACATCTTCTGCCAAGTAAATTTGTAAGAAAAAAAATAAATAAATAAAAAAATCTGGGCAGAAAACAGGATCTGACCACAGCCTTGGCAAATGAGTGAGAATGGGTGTGCTACTCTTACTCTGACTGAATAATGCATTAGATCACCACAGGAGGATGTGATAGAAACCAGAGTCTGCCAAAATTCTGTCTGCCAGAGTATCAGCCTGACTCAGGCTTGGTGAATGTCACCGGCTGCAGTATGTTTTCGTTACACCGTTTTGTAATGCTGTTGCATTTGCTTTGCTTCTTTGTTCTCATTTTTTATGTTTTGGTATAGTTTTGAATGTGCATTGTTGCCCAATAGTGACAATATATTTTTGTAAGTCATTTTGAATTACTTTCCACAGCATGGCTAATAATAAAGTAGACCTAAAGCGCAGTGTACGTTTTGAGGGATCTACAGCAGAAATAATCTGGATTTCATCAATCTGTCTCTAATTCATGTAACGCAGTTATTTTGGCATCCACTGTTCCAATCAGGCATGCCATCTTTTGCCAACATTAAAAATTAGAAAGAAAAATAAATTCCTCGTTGTGATAGAAACCAGATTCACCCTGCACCACAGATACAGAGATAGAAAGAAGTCTCTAGATTTATTGGCACCTCTGATATAGATGTGTAAAAAACCCTCAACATAAATTTTATTTTTTTTTTTTTTGCTGTGGAATATCCTCACGGTGAAATTATATTGGAATCATATATCAAAATTATAATCCATCCTAGTCTGTCACAGTCAATGTTCCAACGCTTTTTGTAATATATATAACTTTGAATTGACTATTTTTGCTACTGGTAGTTTAGTTGAGTAGCTATTTATTTCCCAATCATCACATTGACGTTATTGTCATGCTCTCTTGTCTTTCCCATTTTGAAGTATGGCTAAGAGAAAAAGGCCTTTGTGCCACATCATATATGTACGCCAAGGTAAATACAATCCAGGATTAACACACAGTTCAGCTTCAACTGATTGCCTGAGCAAGGAGCTCAAAGTTTAAGCTTAAAGTTGATCAGGTAGGAAACTATTTTCCTTTACAGTGGTTTTTTGAATACCTTCTCAGTATAAAACATCTGCTACTCACAGATCGCACAAATTCAAAACCTGCTCCGTTTAAACAATCCTGCATATTTACCCATGATAATCGACTTCAGCTGCAACTCATTTTTCATCTCCGACTCAAATTAACTAGAATGTTTTACTGCAGCTGTGTGATTTTATGTCAGCATTTAAACTTTCCCTTCTTCCATCAAATATGGTACATTAGCTGGAAGTGACTCTTAAGGTCCAAACAACTAGTTGTCAATAAATCTTACTGCAGACAGACTTATACAGTTGTAGAGGCTTGGCAAAATAATATTTTGACAGTTTTATTACTGTAGCTGAATCAAGACTTGAATTGTAAAACATTGAGTTATTGTGTGAAAAAGACTCATACAATCACAGGATGTCTCACTAATGTAAGCTTATTTGGTGACAGTTGTTGAAAGTGATGACACATTTATTAGATTTTAGTTTTTTATCATTAAGTAGCCATAAAGTGCTATATAAATAATCATGAACTCAAAATCTAGCTCCAGGGTTTATTGCCAATTTATCTGGGATTGTCTATTGTGTTGCTTTATAATAAATCTGCCCTGGAGAATTTATCTACAATCCTGAAGTTACCTTTTGAATAATCAATAAATTGTTCTTTGTTCAACAAAGAACCATCTGTTCAACAAATTGTTCATACAAAGAAACAAAACGAAATATTTATGTTTCTGTGGCTTCAGTTTCAGTGACATCCTGTTCTAGTCTAAGCCTACAGCTAAAAATAACTGCAATGGATTTTTAAATACGCTCTGCCACCACTTTCATCAATAAATACTATTTTTAATGCAAAACCTTTACAGGTGTAGTATTGCGTATTTTCCAGGCACATAGTGCCATTCCATAGCAATGAAGAATTTGTTATCTTCAGTCATAAAAAATTATGTCTATATCAAAAATTTGTTAAAAGAAATTTAATTTTGCAATTTGACATCTTAAAATTGGCCTTTGTCTCTTTAAGAAGCTCCCACCCTTTCCGGCACTCTGCCTTCATCACAACACTGCCTCTCATTTTCCCGTTTACAACCTTCTTAGGAGTGTTGAACTGAGAAGTAGTTGGTATGATAAGCTCAGCAGATTCATAGTTCCACCAGGTGTTTGCTAATTGTCACCGCCGCTAGTCTGAAGGAGCTCAATGGGAAAGAGCTTCTGAGAGGGGTTCTCTGTGAGGCGAAAGGCATGCAAACAAAAAAAAGACAAAAAATAAAAATTACACAAAAAATGTATAAAATAAAATCATGAGAAAAAGACAAGTAAAAACAAAGCAATTATCCAAAGCCTGGTATTGAACACGAGACCCATATTTGTACATCTGTAACTCTCCCCTTCCCACATCTGACAGTTTTATGAGGCTCTTGTTGCTTGTTAATAAGGGAGGTTTGACACTTTCAGGTTTTTCAATATTGATGCAGCAAGTCTGTTAGTTACAGTCTTGAAAGAACATGTTGCAAGATCCCATTTTAAAATTATGCTACTGTTTGTTTAGAAAAATATACAGAATAGAAATTTGTTGAAAACAACTGACAAAAACAACTGTCGGTAATTAAAAGTTTAATAATTATGTGCTGGATGAGTCAAAAATACAAATTCCAAACTGAAGCATTATTTTGTGTTAAAAACACAAATTATCCTTCCCAAATTCATTTAGGTCCCCTTAAGTTACTTTTATTGAGCCAAAGTAACAAAACATTAAATTCTACAATTTAATTTTAAAAAAAAGAAAAACAAATATGATATTTTATATCATCTAAAATGACATATTAGGCATTAATTTTAGAGGTGAGGTTGACAGATATATTTTAAAGAAAATGTATTATTGTAACAGTAAAGTAAGGAATTTTAACTAGTTGTTGTCCAGCTGTGATAACAGATTGGAAAAAAAACCCTGGCTGAAGGCATTTTGTCTTCGCTTGCATCCTGCCAGTTTTGTTCCCCTGCCCATTTGTCAAGAGTGATGTCCAATCGCTCAGTGCCAGGCGGGCAAATCAGCACCTTGTCACTTTCAAAATGACAATTTGAGTCTCAGTCAAGTCTGCAACCAGTTTGTGCCCTGCAACCACTCACTGCATCGAAAACAAGCACTAAAAATAAAGCCAGCCAATCCAAGGGTGTAGCGCTTCATCCAATCTACAAAGCTGACCGCATTAGGGCTTTGAGGTGACTTTGAAATTGAGGACATTTCTTTTCATTTAACAGAAGCAGTAATGCACAATTGAATTGAAAACTACTGTGAGACCCCAGTGTGAAACAGTGTGACAAAAATGTAAGTTTCAATTCGTTGGTTGATCATATTAGAAACTACAGTATTAGCCATCGTGGTCAGATTTGTAATATAAAGCCTTTCTGATGAGCAGCAATCAAGCCACTGCACAAACAATCAATGCAAAGCCCAGACCAAAGTGGACTTCATTGTGATAATTAAAGGATGAAGGCACCTATTATTAACACAGTCATCTCAGAAAGTCATTTTGTCAGTGCTAGTGGTCCGTGCATTGTGATAATATTATCACTCCTAGCTAATCACTGATGTAACAATTAGGACTGTTGCAATTAAAATGACATTGCTTATTTAAATTAAATATGTGGCTTCAGTGCAAATTCAACAATTCTTTTGTAATCTGAAAAGGTAATTAAATGAAAAATGTATATAGTTTTGTACAGTTTTTGCTTAATTACTACTCTGAATGAAACCCTGCTTCAGTCCCCGTGCTTATAATCTTTTCCCCTTGCTTCTTTCCCAGCTAACCAACCAGAACTTCAATATGCCATATGCATTCAGATATTTGGTTACAATCTGCACAATTGCAATTTCTCTACATCAGAGATTTCTGCACCTCCAACATCACTTTTAGCCTTACTATGGAGGAGGCAGTCCAAACTCTCTATTTTCACTGAAAATTGGGCAAGAGTCTGAAGTCTAAAGTTGTTTTTCATAAATCTGCTGCAATATTTGTGTACTATACATGATCTACATAAATATACATGCAGAACTTTTATATATTATATCCTGCTTTTTTCATTGACTTTTAAATTTTGTTGTATTTAGATACAATGTCTATCTAGTAGTGATAAAGCTTTTACTTTTTCCTTCCTCCCTCCTCCATCCTGGTTTTTAAATACAATGCTAGCACGAAACAGAACAAAAGCCTTTTAAATAATTTTTAAGGGCCTGATACTGTAAATGTAAATATTAACGTGGAATTCCTACTTAATTAGACCTTTTCAGTTCAAGTCAGAGCAGTAGCAGGAGCCGGAGCCCAGACTAGCTGCAAACAAGAGCATAGACTAGTCCTTAAAATCTTTTGGTGACCAATTCACTGTGGACCCAGCTACCCTGACAACACAGAAAAACTAATCACTATACAACTGTCCATCACATGAAATGGGCAGCTTTCACCGTTCTTTATGTCCACCAATAGACCTCTCCTTGACCTAGCAGTGTCCATCCACTAAATCTGATGTGAAAGAGGCCTCCCAAGACGTTTTCTGTTTCATATATCTCCAGGAGAGAGAATTCAATCAGAGAAATTTGCCAAGGTTTGTGCAAATTCTGATAAAAACAGATTCATCCTTGGATCTTCAGTTTGACCTAAAGGTTTCAAAGTTGTTCTTTCGGTTTGTAGAAACTGATGCAGGTTGTGTGAAATACAATCCCACTGGCAAATACAAAGGAGAACACAATAGAACACACAAAAAAGGGGTGGAAAAAAAAGACAAATCAATGAGAAATTCATGGAATACGTTTCTCTTCAGTCTCTAAATATAGTGATGTTAAATATTTTAGTTAGTGTATCCCAGCTTAAGTGACTTACCCAATAAACTATATTGCAAACAATTTCACAAATGTATGCCTTAGGGGCCTAGAAAATCCCAGTAAAACTGTTCGAAAATCACAAACTTTTATTTTGGAAGAAAAATCTGAAGATTTCACGGATCATACAAAAAGGCAGAAGAGTGGACTGCAATCAATCTTAGCCTAAATTCAACTGAAAACATCTCAGCCAAATTTCAACAGCTCAGATTGTACCTTCTGCTCTGCAGTCTGAAATCCCAGATCTAAAACTTTACATTGAGTCATCGTTACTTTGCCGAGTTTTTGTGAAAATGGAAAATGCTGTAGGTGTTGTTGTTTCCCACCTCTTTCAACCCTGCATTTCATAACTGGTCTCATTTTTGTGCAGAGACCTTTAGCGAGGCAGGTGCTCAAATTAAAAAAAAATAAAATAAAAGAGCGTGGAAGGACCACAGATCTGAAATGCCATACATGTTTTGGAACCTAAAATGTTGAATTATATCATTGCCTACACAGACAGAAAGCAAATAGCAAGAGCTGTAAGAGGATGAGATTTTGCAGATGCATCTAAAGATTTCTGGAAGTCTCCTTGTTTACCCATATTACTGAAGTGTAATACCATATTACTTTAATAAACCTAATTACACTAACTAATTGGTATTAGTTGGTATTGGTTAGTGTAATAACTAATACACTATTAGTTATTACTAATAACTAATAGTTGTTATTTTTTATATTCAATCGAATATAAATAAAACTTATTTTTATATTCGATTGAACAAGGAAATAAGAAAATAAACTTTAGTATATAGTGTATCTAATAAAGTAAATAAAGTATTTACCGTATATTCCTCACTGCAATAGTACATCTCCAAAACGTATTAAAATAACCACATAATTAAGGCTGTCAGTGTAATATTGATGGCTTCAAGACGACAAAGCTGACTTTAGATGTTGGAGCAAGCAAAACACACCACACTCTCACACTTGGAGAAGGCTGCCTCAGTCACGTACAGGACTCGGGAATTTGTGGGGGTAAAGGTGAGCTCAGAAAATTTCACCTGAAATTAGATTTATGGAAATGTAGAATGGGTCCCAAACACCCAGACAGCTTGTTTATTTCTTCAAGCAAATTGGCTAAAAATGAATGAAGACGTGCTCCGGTGGTCCACGAGGACCCTCAGGGAGACAATGATGATTGATCTGTTCAATCCCACTTCATTTGGTTAACTCGTGTTCCCAGTTTAGAGATGGGCAACTGAAATCTCCAAAATTACTGAAAAGGGAAGGGACGCAATTGATTATTTCGGTTCACAATCATATTGTAGAGCTGCATAATCCACTGGTGCATTAATCTAGCAGCTTTTTGAATGTCAGATCAGGTTTTAAAAAGTGTAGAAGGAAAAGATGACAGGGTTTAATTTAAATATTTATGATAAATCAAGTCTGACAGAATCAGTTTTTAAGTTTAATCATGACTGAATTGTCACATTACTTCCTCCCTGTCCTGCCCTTTATTAAAATAGCTCTTCACTGATTACAGAGAAATTCATCTTTTAATGTCTTCACCTTGCAGATGAATAAGAATTAACTGGTTGACAGCATCTGGTAACAAAAGGATGAAGAAATAACCCAAGTACATGACTTGAATCTGGCCCAAAACAGGCATTATATCTCAGATAAACACCAATTAAATTTCATTCAAGCAAAACAATTACCCATGAAAGAGGATAGTAATCATTCTGTCACAAACAGTTATAATGAAAAACACATTCACAAAGCTGTGACGGTATTAAGGAAAGCAAGAATCTGATTAAAGTGAAGGTAGGGGATGCATTTAAATATCAAACTCACCTACAAGATCACGTTGACCACCAAACCCAAGTCTCCCGTTCCCCAGCCCGCTCCGGTCTGCAAGAACCAAACATCTGTCATGACCTACCGACAGCAGACTGAGGAAATTTGCATGTTATCATAAAATCACAGATGGATGGGTTTTTTAGCAGCACGACTTGAAAAAGCTGGGTTGATAATTGTTGCAAATGTCAAAATTCAAATTACAAAACGTGGGACTGAACAAAGATGCAACACCTCTGCTTTTCCATCACATGTGGAGTAACATGAGTTCAGCTAGAGCTGTCCACCTGTTTCTAAAAAAGCTAAATCCACCAACATTTCAAAAACATCAAAAGCTGCCTTAAAAGCACTCACAGCTGCTCTGAAGGCATTTAAGAAATCATCAAAGATAATAGGAATGAATACTCCACCCACTGAGATTTCAAGAAGGAAATGTGAGGCTGTTTTGAAAATACCAAACTTCAAGTTCCAATTATCAAGTCCCATCTAATTTTAGAACATGCGAGAGCAAAATGAATAAAAATCCATTTTATTTCAGAAATAACACCTCTAGCTGCAGAATGTTGAAGGTAATTTAGATTGTATAGCATTTATATGGTTTTCAACTTCATGAAAGGCTTGCTACTCTAATGAAATGCTAAATCTAAGCAGTGTTGTGCTTTCTCCCAGGAAATCTGCATGATTTAAAAAATATATTTGCAGACATTCACTGCCTCCTGTATCGTTCTGCACAGCAGTTTTAAAAATTGAGATGCTAAACATTTTTATGTTTTTATCAGCTGTCAGACATATAGCAGCTGTTGTCTTTTTCTTCAAACACATATGATCTGGTGACCGAGTCGCACTCCCTTGGCGGTGTGGAGAGAATCTCAAAGCCAGAACTTTCCGAGCCCTAATGAGGCCAATAACAAACTATGTGTGTGTGCGCAAGCGTCCTTGATTTCTGCTCATATCACCAGTCTGTGATGGCTCACATCGGAGTGGAGAGATATTCTAAATACAGACACAGCTCTGGACCCAAGGCTCCTGCTTGTTACTTGCTTGTTGTGGCTGCAGTGAAGAGGTTATTCTGATCACTGAGAAGGAAGGCGGATGGCTTGATGCTTCAGCTGCATACATTGTCTGGTAAAAATATTCATACACTGAGCTGTTTTACATTTTCTCAAGTTACAACCAGGCACTTCTAAAGGGCTAACGAAAGGTTTTAAAAAATAAATAAATAAAAATTGAGCATTCAAAATTATCAATGGGAAAAAGAAAAATGAGACAATAGTAACCAAGCTAGTTTTATGATTGTTGATCAGATCTTTGCATGTTTCCACTGGTATTTTAATCATTTATCTGTGTTGAAGTTGGAAGCCCTCCTTACCATCATCCTAGTTTTCAACTTCCACAGCAGATTTTCTATCAGACCTCTGGCTCAGAAATTCAAAACATTTATTTTACTGTATTTTCCATACTAAGTTTGTCTGATCCTCCAACTAAGTCAGGTGCAAATAGCTGACAGTCTCTGAGATTTGTTGTCATTTTTTAAGAAACAAGATTTTTTTCTCAATTTCTAATCTAGCAATAAGAGGATTATTCTATGGGAGGGAAATGTGATTTTTTTTTTTTTTTTTTAGAAATAATGTGGAATTTATGTATTTTCAAAAAAACAGAACTAATACCTTCAGCATCATTCTCTGCAGAAGTTAAATGCATTTATTGTACAACCTTGTAAAAAAAGTGTTTTTCTACAGCTTTAAAAGTTAAAATTATAAGGCGCTATTGTGGAAGGTTTCAAGAAACTTCACTTTACAGACCCTTAGTTTAGCATATAAAATTTCAATAAAGTAGATCCAACAAGTCTGCAGTTGTAACAAGACAAAATGTCAAAAGGTTCAAGTGGTAGGGAAGTAAGGTTTTGTAATGATGAGAATAATGAGATGATTATCTATTAGATGTAGATAAGCTAATGTACTATTTAAGCATGTATTTGAATCAGGTGTTGCAGATTTATTTCCATTTTAGTTTTTTTGCAGCATGGACCTCAGAGGAGAAAAGTGCTGCAGTCTCCTGGATTCAGCCTCATTAAAACATCACTTCATTTAACTCGAGAGCCACTAGATTGGCACACAGACCTGTAGAAGGCCTATGTGGCCTTGCATATGTGGAGCTGTTTGGCTCAGTAAATAGCTTATTGAGGGGCCACATATGGTGAAAATATTCAGCAGTATTTTTTATGCCCAGCAGAGGCTTAAAACCTATTTCAGAAATGTTTGTGCACAAAGGAAGGACCAAATTGAAGCTTTTTATATGGTGGAAATTACTGGCCTAATTACTAAATTTTATAATTAGGACTCAATGTTCAGGTAATTTGTTTTATAGAATACCATGAGCAATTGCGGATATTAATGTAATGCTTTTTCTGGAAACATAATTAAGTCGTATGACAAAAAAATGCTTTCAATAAAGTATAAATTTAGCCCTTTTTGAGAAAAGAAGTTTATGAAAATGACAATCTTTACCTGCTGGTGGAATGACGGAGCAGAAAATGGGCTTGTCAAGGTGAATGACATCTAATATTCCTGTGTGTAATTCACAGCAAACAAGCACCTGAAGCCTCGCAGGAAATTTAAATTTTCTCCCCTCAAATTGGCAGAACATCAACAAAATAAACATCCAGCTGTCATGTTAAAGCTTCACTTATTCTGTCAGGACATAATTCTGTGGCAAAATTCGATGAATATGAGCTCTTATGTGAAAAGGAGGGTTCAGAAAAGGAGGGCAAGCAGTTCCCAGTTTTAGTTGCCAGGAGCTTTTTTTCTGTAAATGCACAGATATGGCCCGACACCACAATCTGTGCTCCTTGACTGGCGCTTTAATACGCTGTCAGTCATTCTGTCAAGCAGTGCAACAGTGCCATCTATGGTGTTTCTGCAGATGAGAGCAATCACCCGTGACACAGTTATGACCTGACTGGACTGCACTCAGTTTCTCAATCATTACCATGGCAATGAAGAGTGGTTTGTTCACATTAGTAAAATGACTGTTTTTATGCCTGGCAAAACCCAATGACGTACGGAGGTGTATGTAATGTGCTGGAACCCTTATTATGTCTTGGCAGCACATCTTAATCTCTGGACGTTGCCCCTCTCTTTGCAAGAAGGACGTTCACCCCCAACACCTCTTGTAATAGGCTTCCATTAACCCCCCTGATGACACTGGACATGGTATAGGGAAGCTGAAAAGCTTTACGGCAAGCAGCAACGACGCATGGACTTTTAGCAATTTGCATGCCACGAGATGTAGAAAGATTGTCGTTCCCTGATTTTCACGGTCATGGAGTTCTTTAGGTGAGCTTGGTGATAATCATGCTTGCCTTGTGCAAGGTAGGAAATTGCTTTTACACCTTGGCACACAAAAGTCTGTCAAACTCTGCTCCCACTGGGGAAGGGTGTCTTAATTAAAACAAAGTTACAAAGTAATGTAATTAAAGTCGGAATAATGATACATTCTTTAATTATGAAGTTCATCCAGGAAGGTCTCACTGATTAGATGCCCAAATAAGGATTAGATTAACAAGATGTGACATGGAAAAAGAGGCAATGAGAGTGCTGCAACTACATCAGGAATTTTTTTTTTCCCCCTCCTCATTCTCAGGGATTTAAAGGCTTACAAGGATTTGAGGGGATATTACCCATTCAATTCCAGAAAGTGGAAATCCCGTTCAGTGTAAATTAAACAAATCAACATAATAGGACATTAAAACACTCCCTAATGATTTGCTGAAGAGAAAGAAATGCTGCACAAATACAAAATCATTATAAAGAAGTTGTAAAAATCCTTAAATCCCAGGTTTGGAAGTGCAATTTTTGCTTTTAATCAGGAGCTGCTGTGACTCGATATTAATCAAAGAACAACAAAAAAAAAAAGCAATGTTCAGACACTCATTCATGTCTTTAAAAAAAATTATATGTGCTACAACATATCAAGAAAATGTAAACTGCTTATATGAATGAAGATTGATTATAATGTACATGAGAGGTGCACCAATGAGACATTGTGGCTGTTCACCAATTTTGTAGAGCCCTGACCTGCTTACCAAAACTGATTTTTTGATTTTTTTTTATGTAATTTGAAAATGTGCATGTTAGCAGGATTTCTTAAAACAACCCAAACTCAGCTTATTTGACAGAGGTATATATAAATAAAACTCTACTGAAATAGTTACAGCAAATCTTTTTTTTTTTTTACAAGACTATAACTCACAATTAAATAGGATAAACTCTTCTTTTTAATTTTTTTAAGCTCAAACTATTCTTTGTGTTAGTCTGTTACATCATTCCTTCATTGTAACTACAAGTGTCACAGAATGCTGTGTTGCATTACCAAAATGCAAAGAGTTGGAAGGTGTTCAAAAATTAAACTAGTTACTTAACATGATAATAATAATAATAAAACAATAAAGTTACAAAACTAAAAGTCCAGGGAAAAAAATACATGAGGATCACAAGGACCATGAGACATGCTGGAGTATGCTGGCCACGGATAAGGATTTGAAACATAACTAACTAACTGAAAGATGTTTATGCTGGAGAGGTGATTATTGAACAAGGAGCAGGTGGTTAATTAGAAACAAGGTGCAGCTGTGGAGGAAGACAACAAAATGAAATCCAACTGAGGAAATTGGAGAAATGGCTGGAAAAATACGCAAGGAATGTGGAAAAGAAGGAAATTGAAATCAGAAATGTAAACAAACCAGAGACTCAACTCAACATATGAAACTATCAAGATTCAAACCAAAAAGATGAGAAGATAACACAGAAATAATAAATAAATAGAAGGTTTTCAAGAACTAGGCAGAAAACAAGCTCTAGTAGCTTTTGTCTGTGCTTTTAAACCTCCTTAACCATAAAATAATGCTGAATTTATAGTAGTAAACATAAAAAATAATCTCAGTAAAAATGCATTTTTAGATCTGTTGGGGGTAAATATCTGCCTACATCATGACAGGACGACACAAATCCTTGACCAGCAAATGGGTCTGCCTTAATTCAAACCCATAACATGCTGGAAATCCAGCCCTGTTCCCAGTGGTTGAAAAGAAGTCCATTAGGCAGCCAGAGATGCATTTTAGCAGCTGGGAAACCAAAGACATTTCTATAAACACATTTTTGCAGCGCATGCTTTCTAACAAAATGACCTTACAGAGTCTGGACTCATATTCATGTGGCCTGGTTTATGGGACTCGTAAGACCATTTTCATCCAGGAGCATAATGTGTTTGTGTGTGGGGTATAAAGCACATAATGTGCAATAAAATATCTCCTTTAATGAATATTAAGGAAAGATTGAAGGATTTACATCACCTTAAGAACAGGTGACAGGAAAATGGAGAGTGGCAACTCCTAATACAGCTAATGTTGAGTAAACTAATGATTACTTTAGTATTCACTTAATTTATCAATTATTCTGACAAACAATTAATTTGATTAAAAATTGGTACATTAATCCTTTTTTGTATAATATTAGAAAGACATTAAAAGATGCAAATGAACAAATAAGTAATTTCTTTCTTCTTTTTTTTAAAGTACATAAACATTTTATTGCCTAAAATCCATTAAAATAGCATTAGCAAATTTGAACTATACCACTTAAAGAGTTTTGGGTGAAACATACTTTCATACAAAAGTGTTTTTATCTTATATGCAAAATAGTTATACTTTTATACAGTTGTGGCTTAAATACAGCTCAGACTATGTAGTTTTGTCACCAAATGGGCTTTTTTTGTCTGTATAATCCAGTTAACGATTAATCAATTACTAAATTAGCTGACGATTTAATAATCGATTAATCATGGTTAAGTCGATTAATCGTTTCAGCCCTATAGAAATTGATGCTTTGTTTTCAGTTCTTCAGTTCTTTCCTCTCCAAAAACACTTATTGTCTCAGGTAGCGTGATCACCACTTCCATGAGTTGGACTTTGTTTACAACTTCCGTTGACATAAAGTTAACAAATCTATTGAAATCTGTTGCGTTTATGAATACGGACAGTATTTGATGGATGGTGGCAGTGAAGGAGCGGAGAGGACCGCTGGACAGGGCAGACCTTTACACCTGAGTGGCAGGGGATGGCCTGGCCACATGCTGTCCGCATCATTACACAGCCTCAGCCCAGACCTGTGGTGCCACCCTGATTGATGGGCTCCACCAGGCCATATAGCCCAATGGAGGCGGTCCATCCAGTCTGGGGCCCGGCCCATCCATCTTGAGTTCCTGGTAGAGAGTCGTGTTACAGTGCATCTTGTCTGGTAGTGGGCCGCTCCAGCCTTAATCCCACACCCTGATTAAATGGATTGCTTAGTGCAGGCAGGGCAGTGTATTCAACATAAAATTCCCAATGACAAACTAAGAAGCGGGGAGCGGGAGAATATAGCAGACTGTCAGATTATCATTTTCATCATATGTGCCATACAATTTGTTGTATAACATGGGAGAAGAGGGTCTACATGTTCGTTTTTGATGTCAATGACAAGCAGTAGGATGCAATTTTCATTGGGTATAGTCTCTAACCGCAAATCTGGAAAATGGCGCATTATGGGAGAGTGATGCCTATGATTGCAGATGGGAAATCTGCTATGGCCTTTATCTTAAAACAAACACATCTAAAAAAAATAATTTGTTAGACAAATGGACAAAACCATGAAAGAAAAAAACTGTTTTTTTTGCTTTCAATTTTGTTTGTATCATATCCTTCGCTGTCTCTTTTCAATTCTGGGTGAAATGTCCTCAGGATTTTTGTTTTTGCTTTTGCTCCATAGCTCAACATGAGTCTATTGACTTTCTTGGAGAGCTTTTTCCTTTGTATTTTACCCAGTTCTGAATCCAAAGTGGAAAACCACCAACACATCACATGAACTGAGCCAGAACCACTGCTGAAGCAGAAAAGCTGGTTACTCCTTCAGCCCAAAGAAAAACGGCAGAGATGGCATCCGAAAACAGAAATGCAAGTTGGTTGCAAGAGAACATAAAAGTCAGCATCTGACCCGAAACATGGCACTTCTCTCATGTTGTATTCATATTCTGCTGTCTGTGGTTCTGAAACATTGAATCTCACCCTTTTTCAAACATTCCTCTATTAAGTTAAATTAGATTCTGAGATAAACACTTATTTTAAAGTCCTATATGTATGACTAAGTATTAGGGTTAGGTTAAGCATTTTTTTCTTTTAAATATGTGAATAAAGTCATACAATTAACAGAAAAAAGATGCAATATTACAGGAAAAAAGTCATAAAATTACAAGAAAAAAATCTGTTTTAATTAGATGAAAGCTTCAATAGAGTCATCAAGATCAGACATGAACCACCAGTTATTTTCTTTTCAACGCTTTTGTGAGTTCTGGAATCAGGTTGCATCCTTGCCCTTTTTCTTTATTCCTATTTTTTGCCGTGTTGTCCCTTCCTACTTCTGTCTTCTACCAGTAAACACCTGTTAACAGTTCATAGGGAGTTTTGTCTTCTATATTTGTAAGTTATGCAGATAAACTGTCAGAAAAATCAAACATACTTTACTGAACAGGGATCAGAATATTAAAAGACCCAAAACACAGACCATTTGATGCAACCTCATAAAACACCCAGTAGCAGTAGCTCCTTTTAGTGTCCAATGTTTCTGGAAGTCAATTACAAAAAGATCAATGCTGCAGAAGCAGAACACAGCAAAGGGGTGAAGTTACCAGCACTACCACCGAAACCTGTTTTTCTTGTTTCATTCCTCTGCTTTCTATTGTTCTATGAAAATTTCCTGAGTCTATGATGGCTTCTTTTAGTTATTGGATTTTTCATCTGATGACTATAGCTACCACAGAATAAAATATCTTGGTGAGAGGGAAACAATGTTTCAGAGATAAAAGGAGTACATTCCACAAGCCATTATTGCAATATTTTTTTCCTTGTATTATTTTTTTGCCTTGGAACTAATTTTTCTGTGAGTAGCCTAATAGTTGACATAATTGTGTTGAACAAGGAGCCTAATAAAGGCTTAATGAATTAAGTAAAAGCTAAAGATTCAGCTTTTTTTGCCCATCTTTTGATTTCTTAACATACATGGTGGGCTACAAATTGGCCACTGACAGCCTTTCCCTGTTATTTCCCTAAATGACGTCTTTAACATTTTCAACAGTACACTCATTACCCATCGCAGCGCATGCATCAACACGCTGCCTGTGAAATCGTTTTCAGCACATGACAATTACTGACATGCCATCCCTTGGTTCTCAGGGAAAGGAGCAGCTATAACAAATGAATGTCTTCCCGCCTTCTCTCTTTGAATGCACCACCGCTGCAGCAGCCAGATGCACACAGCTTGTATGCTACCTTACCGCTTCAATAACTCTCATTACGGTAATTGTTGCTTAATGCTTTCATAATCTGCTGCTTACAGGAAACTGTTTTCCTTTCCCTAATACCATAAACTGCCTCCCTATGGTCCTATTCTCAATGTTATTTTTCTTAAATATGTTTTTTTTCAAATGGTTATAATGAATCGGGAGCTGTTCCCAACTGGCAGGTTTCCCTGATGTAAGAAAGTCTCGAACAGACTTTCTGGTATAAATGAGCAACAGAGTCATCAGAGAAAGGCCATCGGATTCCTGAAATAATGAGTCTCTTACTTGCAGTGTTGGCACCAGCTCTCAGCATCTGCCACTTGGGCAGCCGTGCACATTCACAGCATTTACTTACATTTCACCTCTGCCTTTCCTCAGAATGAGTGATCGTCCACTTAGCCCTGGTCCACAGAGCATTTCCATCTTAAAGAGACACCGTCTCCTACGCACATGCTGAATTATCTGCTTAACTGAACGATATTAATACTAGCAGGTGAGTATAAAGAAATAAACCTATTTCACGCGTAAAAATTTGCTCTAATTCTGCTGCTAAAAACTTTAAAATATTTTTTTCCCTAGAAGAACCAAGAAGTGACGTCAAGGTGGCGCCAGCTTTAAACAATGGGTGCAAATAGCAGAATTTGATGAATTTGGAACCCAAATCAGCTATTTCTCCTTACTGCTAATGTCTTTCACCACAAAACAAATATAAATGAACAAGAGAAAAAAAAATTAAAATATATCTGAAATGAGTGTAAGAACATGGTTCTCAACCAGAAAAATTTGGGCTGCCTCAACCAGAAGGGTTTAAGTAACTTGGTGTCTTGCTGATGAGTAATCTGAGTTGTGTAGCAATGCAAGGAGCTGCTTTGGTCAATGGTAGGTCTACAACTAACAGTTATTTTAGTTACTTATTCTGAAAATTACTTAATAGATTAAATGCATTGCCACATTTTACATATTTTGATTTAAACCACTTAGGCCTCTTTGTGCAATGTAAGAAATACATTAAAAGACTAATTTGAGGGTTTTTTTGTTTTGTTTTTTTATAAGAAAATAACATTTTTATTGCCTAAAATGCAATAACATACCACTCCTTTAGTGTGTGCTTGATCATTTATATTGAAGGATGCATCTGCAGGTAATGGATATTTCCAACATCAGCATGTGAAGAGCTTGACTAACATCAATATAGTATAGGGCTAATCTATTGACTATTTTTCCAAAAAACAATCAATAACGTGGTAGCAAAAGGTGCTTAATATGATTTTTCTTCTTTACGGAATTTGGACTAGATGAAGCTAAAACTATGCCACTTGAGGAGTTATGGGTAGAACATATTTACAAAGGTTTTTGTATATGTTTATCATGATTACTGCTCCAAATGTGTTGCTCTTTCAGCAAATAATTTTTTTTGGGGGGGGGGGTCGGTATACTCCAGTTATCAAGTAATCAATTATTAAATTAGTTTATGATTATTTCTTTTTTTTTTGTTAGAGTGGTACAATAAGGCTTTTAATTGTTTGCCCAGTGTACAATTAACTAATCAGTTAGGTTGAGAACCAACAATACAGTTGTTAAATTGCCTTAATAACAAATTGTGTTTTGTTTTGTTTTGTTTTTACAATCATGTCAGTCACTTTGCATAATTTACTAAACAAACAAAAAAAGGTTGACAAAGTGTTTTGGAAGGAGAAAAATAAAACATTTGCGGCGACATGGTTATTTTTGCTTAATTAGACATTTATTTTCAGGCTGCCACTCACAAAACACTTTAAGGTGGAATAAGGGTTTAGCATTCAGGAGAACTTTATCGATCTTTCGAAGGGCAATTTTTAAGGGCAATTAAGGTGTCTTTCTGCTGTCTCTTTGGATTTTGTGAAAGGAAGTCAGAAGTCATCTCGCTTGTGTTTGGAAAGCTTTAGAGAAGGAGGCTTTATCTGGCCACTCAGTGCGTTAAACTGAGTGGCCAAGTTGGTTGGTTGTGATTTCTAGCAATGTGGAAATTTGCATCCGGTTTCTTCTGGTGCAGAAATATGACGCATGTCTCACGTCAATGATGTAAATGTTGGATAAAATCGCTCAGCCTGCAGACACTTTGAAAACTGTCGGATATGCATCTGGTTTACCATCATGTATGGAAGCGGCTCAGATTGCCTTTTGGGGTGAAGAGATCAAAATTAGCCATGCAATCGGATATCGATAAAATATCGGCAATAAATAAATAAATAAATAAAAACAATCGGATCTGGGTCACATTTGCCAGCTGTGTGAACGTAGCCAAACACTCCTATTATTTAAGTGCAACGTTAACATTTTGTTCACAATGCCTTTCTTGAAAACCAGAATGAGATCCATGCATCTTGGAATTTATTTATTGCACATGGTTCTTATTAATATGTGCAATTCTCAATTTTACCCTTCATTGATGCCAGTTTGCATATTATATGTATTCAATGCAAGGTGAGAGAAAATATCGACATGCTAATAAGTCAGGGTGGTATTTGAAATATCCGATAGCATTTCCAAAAGACCCCTTAGTTTCCTATCAGCAATAATTATGAGTGACCAATCCATCTGTGGATCATTCGCTTCTCTCATTATCTCACGAGTGCATTCTGCCTGCCCGTGACATTTAGCAGGGGCCTTTTCAGTTAGTCACAAGGTGGGCAGAGATGCCATTAGGTGATAAGGTTCATTTATTGTTGGGCTTCTCATCAGCACATTTTCCTGCCTTGGGGCATAAAATACAATCCACACTGATTAGCATCAGGCCCATATCAGGAGAAACATAATAGCCCCACTCTGAAGGTGAAGCCTTCGAGGGCAAAGTCTTTGCTATAAACACAGACAATTGTCACAGATTTTTTTTTCGCAGTTGGAGGATTATCTCCGGCGCTTTGAGTCCTGAGTGGCGCTCTCACGGGAGGAATTGAGTTGTTTTATATTCACATGACATCATCGGGTAATTAAATCATTAAGTTTCAGCATGTCCTTCATACTTTTAGTTTGCACCTTGCTATAATATTCCTGTCAAGGCTTATTAATTGATTTGAAGATAAAGTCAAATAAATTTTAATCAAGTTAAGTTTTTTTTTAGCGGCAAGTGAAATGACCTATTGCTCTATTTGTCCTTGAGAGCAAAAAAAAACAAAATAAAAATAAGAAATGTGGCTGCTATTTAAGCAATTTAAAATCTAAGGCTGCTAAAAATCAAACGTTAATGTTGGGAGTAAAATTTAAAACATCCCAAATTAAAATGTATCAAAAGAATTTAACATTATGCAATGCATTTTCTCATATCACAGCTATTTATGTAAGAGAAAAAAAACACCCCCGGTGATTGTTAGTGGTGAAGGACAGCTAATTATATGGGTTGGTTGTCTTTGATTTATATAGTCTTTGCTATCATTTCTTAATCAGCTGAAACCAATGATCCGTGCACAAACAAAGCCAGTTTAATTACTAAGTCATGATCGTGACGGAAATGCCAAGCTCTGAGCGAGGTGCTTAAAACTTGCATAAGACAGTCACATTTTCTACGTTGATAAATCAGATAATTGAGCTGTAATTAGACAGATCATGTTGTTTTAAAGAGATCAAGACAATATGCAAGTCGTCGTTCTGAAGACCATGTCTGTAGCCCACTTATCTAAGCAACAGTATGGTCGAGATGTGTGTCTGCCACAGCAAACTACATATTTACCTTTATGGATGTTTTACCTTAAAATATGATTAAATGAAGCCTTTCTTAGTTTAGCCAAACTGTCCTGTCAATATTCTTTTTCGTTGTTTATATATTTCTGTAGATATGTAAAGATGGGTAGAGTAACCAGTACATAATGAAGTGAGCAAAGAATCTCACTTTATATTAGGATGGTAAGTAAATAAGTTTTACCAACTCAAGTTTACTTTATTCCTTCCCAAGAAAAGTAATGATAAAATCCAGGCAACAAGTAATTTTTCAAACATTTTAGCTCAAAGGAACTAATGCAATTGCTCCTTAAAAAATAAACATCTCAGTCAGCTCAGTTAAATGTGCACATCAGTTATCACCCTAGATGAAGTTCATGAACGAATAGTTTGTGAAATTAAATGATTTAAGTGTTTGTGTACAGCGTTTCTATATGTATAAGCGAATTCACCTGTTGTCCAAGCAAAAATCGTTTTTTATACGTTCTAGTTGATTTTTTTCCACAGTTCACACAAAAACTGAACAACACTCGCTCTGACTAGATAGCCCCTGCCGAAGGAATAAAACACGAGACTCGCCGGAGAAATCACTGGCTGAACAGCATCCAGTTCGGCTCATTTCTCGACATAAAAAGGACTTTTTGCATCACAGCAGCCTTCATGTATGAGTACTTCCAAAAATGAAAACTTAATATCTTTTACTTCTGTAGAGACCTGCTCCTTTTGCTTTCCAATTTTACACTCACAGCAGAATTCACAAATAGACCACGAGCAGAACGCTGGTTGATACACTGCAAAAACACAAAATCTTGTAAAGTAATTTCTGTCTACTTTCTAGTGCAAATATAGACAAAATTAACAAACAAGTGAATTTGATGCAAGATTTATGAATTTGTTTTAAGATAATAATTCCTTAATATTGTCTCTTTTTTGCTCATAACCTGGGAAAAGTAAGTACAGAAAAACGGCCAGCGGAACTAAAACTTCTTTAAGTGAATCAGTAGTGAATAAAAGCTAAATGGAGGGAATGAAAATGAATCACCCCTTTAGACTGATTCTCTTATCTTATTAGACTGTTAATGAACATTAATATAATGTAACACAGCTTAATATTACAACATATTTATGCACAAAGACTTAACCATGTCATATGAAAATAAGTCAAAAACCAGCCGTCACAACAGCTGCCACTGCTGGTTATCGACTCAGATATGAAACCTGATTCTATGTACACTGGAGCATTACACCCAGACATATGGATAAGTGTCAAATTCTTATGTTGTACAGATCTGAGATTGTTCCTCCGAAATATCGAAACAGAAGGCTGGCTGGCTGCCTGGGAGGTTTTAAAAAGAGCTGCTGAGGGAGAGGTCAGAGGGGACAGCAGTTCGATCAGCAGCAGGGCAGCAAGCAGACGAGATGGAACATGAAACCAAAGAGATTTATTGACAAAATCAATAAGCAGAGAAACTACTACAAACAGGTTATGACAGATGGACGGACGCATTCACACTCCCTGATTCACTCTCTGGACAGACATCATCCTATTTCTGCTCTGGTGTTGAGCTGTTATTTTTATAAATAGGATGAGAGAAACTCAAGAGCTGAAGTCTTGGATACAGTAAATTTCAGAACAAAACCACAACATATTTTTCATAATATTGAAACCCAAATTGAACAAAAAGTAAAACTGATGAATGTTTATAGCATACATACATTTCTCTTTAGGCACATTTAAAACTACAACACTCAAAATATTATTTTCTTGCTTTCCAGGCAGCCATTGATCAAGATACACTGATGCCACACATTACCAACAATGCTGCACACTGTTAGAGGAGCATAAAATGGCCACGTTTGTCTGGAAATAAAACTTAAATGAAGAAGCAAGATAATTAGAGAAGGAGTGCAGAGCAGGTTCATGCAATAATAAGCACAAAATGAAAGAAAAACTTATCGAAACACCACATCTTCCTTGAGGTAACAGTCAACGAATTTTTTAATTAAGAGCAACTTTTTTATCTCACAAGAAACACCCACACACTATCATAGCGCCTAACAAATATAGTCTACAGTATATATATATATATATATATATATATATATA
>CAEFZY010020153.1:0-18831 GCA_903066815.1 Brachyrhaphis roseni | reverse complement strand
CGATCTATATATAGTTGATGCTCACTGCCAGCTCCTGAACTTCTCCCTTCCTAACAGCAAACACAGTTCTGAGATATTTCTGCTTGCAAAATACACAAACAAACCTGGTGAGGTACAAGAGGCACATGTATGAGGCTGTTGACTGCAGGCTGACTACCTCACTGAGAAGTCCAATTAATTATCTAGCTAACATCAGCTTGTTATGCTTCTGTCACTCTATGGAAAATGTTTTTCTTTGTGTGTGTCTAATTTTAGAGGGTCTGAATTACAGCTTTCAGCTTCAGTAGTCAATGTATCAAACTCTAAATAACAAATGTATGTTATAGAGATCACCGTTATCAGTAATAATCAAATGGTAACGCCACCTAAGGAACAATTGTTGTTTATCTGTTTTAAATAAAAACTATGTTTTAGATTTTGTTCTTGTTTGAGTAGAACATATGAGTGTTTTTGGTTGAATGTAGTAGTGTTGCGGTGACCTGTCGGCTCATATCTCCAAAGCTTTATCTCGCTTAAAGAAAAATCAGGTTGGCTGATATTTCAACTCCTGACACGACTCCATCTTGTAAAACGTTCTTGAACACATGCTAGTGACAAACAGTCTATCTGTGAAATATCCAACCACCTGCAGGCTAATGATGAGGTAGGTAATGTGACTATCTAACGTCCAAACATGTGCAGCCTTCCAGATTCACTTTATAAAATCAGGGTCCGTTACTTGAACAGATGCCCGGAGTACGGCAGCCTTTCTCCTCCGGGAGCTGCTCGTTCAAAGCGAACGGCGGGAAGAGCGCTGCGGGAATATTTATACAGGTGAGCGGATAGACTGACACGGCAGGAGCCTGAGTGGTTGATCCTTACAGTGTAAGTGTAGCTTTATGGCCAAACTTCACAATAAATTTTATGTCATCCTGGTCTGAACAAACGGGTGGCGGAAATCATCGTGGCGGAACCTGGCTGGTAGATGAGTTTCTGAGTGTGACAAACTAAGGTGCCGTAAATATCCCGTATTGTCCCCCCAGTTCTTACTTTCGTCCCCTGGCCTACCGGTTCCCGGACTTACGTTCATCTGTCCCCTGGTCTATTTCCCCCCTTCCACCCCCATCTTACGTTAGTTTGTTCACTCCCCCAAACCCCCACTCCAGGCGGCATTTCACGTATTTTCAACCCGAAGCTTGACAGGTACGGGGTAAGGTGAGAATTTATCTATTAAACTGACTGAAGATAAACGCATAAACCAAAAACTGGAGCACAGACATTTTTTATAAGCGTATTTGTGAGCCTGCCTCTTTATTAATAAATTGAATTGAATTTCAGATCTTTGTATAACTTTTCTTCAGGTTAACTTAGAAAGCGAGCTATTATTGTTATGAGATAATTTTCTAAACTACAGGAAAGTAACTGTTAGGGAAGCTCAAAAATGAAAAATTGGACTGATATTGATATCCGAAAGTAACAACGGTGTTATGCCAGATTTACCAATATTTTATTTTATAAATTTTTTTATCCGATTACTCGAATAATTGATAGATTATTCAATTACTAAAATATTCATTTACAACAGTCCAAAGGTCCACATTTTTTCCTGAAATAAAAAAAAAAAAAAAAAGATGGCAGCTTAAAAATATTTGTAGACATGGACAAAAACATGCACAGTCAGTGTGTGCAAAGTAAAGATTTGCCACCTATCACTATTACTAAGACAATGCTATTTTATATCTGCTGACTGGTTCAACAAACAGATAACTCAGCTAAATAACCAGCTAACAATATTATTAGCTTGTTATTTTTTACCTCATAAACAGCAGTAATAAGAAGAAAAAGTTAAATAGTTGTGATATTTATCATGGGGCTGCATGGCTCAAATCCCAGCCTGCATGGAGTTTGTGGGTTCTCTGCTCCGACTGTTCAAAAACATAAATGTTGTCTGTAATAAAAAGTCACACTTAGCATCATACATTAGGGTAAATATAAAAATTCCCTACAAACATTTCTAAATTGGCACCACAAAATCTGTAATTTTGATTGCAAAAAACACTAAAAAAAAAATAAAATAAAATCAAACTCCTGGAGGAACAGCGATTTATTGATATTTTAACAACTGAATTGGTTTTAACAATATATTGTGGCACAACCGGCCCTTTAAGAACATTCAGATATTTGATTTGGCTCAAAATAAAAATGACTGACAGCCCTGATCTAAAGTAATCATACTTGGAGAATCTTTTACCATACAAAGTCCAGATGTCATTTTCGCAACATTAGCCAAAGAATTCGCCTTCCTCCTTTCCAAGTATGGCAATTACATGTAAGCTGTAATTTTTCTGAAGGTTTGAACTGGCTCAGCTGAAATAATCACCTCTCCACCTATTCTTCCAGAACAGATCACTAAATGACACCAAATAGTGTCGGTATATCTGTTATTTCACCTAAGGGCAACATACGCGCATCTCCTCTGTCGCCACCATATGACAACCAAATCAAACTCTGTCAGATCTTTAAGAATGGCAGCTTTCTATATTAAAACCTGTTATTGTTACTCTATAAGGTCTGTGAAAGCTCAGAAGGATTTCGCAACACAGCACTGGCTGGAAGAAGTTAGAAACATCAATATGTAATGAGAGAGAGAAGTGAAGCTTAGCTCCAGACTTTCAATCAGTTTCCTCTCCTTCATTTAGCTCAGATGCAAGAAAAACGCCCCGGCGCCACAACGAACTGTCACCAGTGGAGCAAGGAGAGCGGGATGAAGAGGCCTGTCAGATTCCCCCTGAGCAGCTGATTAGAAGTCAAATTAACCAACCTCTGCTGTGGGTCCGGTAATGTTACCGCAGCAGCTCAGAGAGCCGCCATTTTGAAAGCGACACATATTTGTTTCAAGGTTCCATCAGGTCAGATGGCAATTGCAAATTCTTGGAATGACACCAACACGTTGAGTTGACACCAGATTACTAGAGAGCAGACGTGCTTTGGACAAGCAACGCATCCTGATCCGGTTTTATTCTCGAAGATGCTTGAGTTCACGACGTGGATAAAAAATATTTCTGAGAAGCTAAACGGGGGGGAATTAAAAAAAAAAAAAAGATAGGCCCTTTTTTGCCAAAGCATCCCTCGCCCAGCTGCCTGATGATGTTTATGAGCCGTTCTGATTTGTCAGTCTAATTGAGTGAGTGAGTGAGTGTCCCTTCTTACCGGGGTAGAAGTCTTTGGATTTGGACAGCTTAATGGTGGCACCCGTCTCTTTCTGCAGTTGTACGATGGTCTGGCCACCCTTGCCAATTATAGAGCCGGCTGCATAGCTGGGGATCAGCACCTTCAGGAAGTACTCACCCTCCTCTGGGGGAAAGACACACAAAGTGGGAAAAAGGCCACATCATGTACAGCAACTCTACACATCATATACACCATATATATGCACTGAATGACCTCAAAAAGCAAAATATTAAAGAAATCAATTATAAAAACATAACATCATTAATATGTGTTTAAGATAGAGCAAGGAGAAAGGTTGGTAATATATTCTTGCTAATATTTTTCTGAAGGGGAAACATTTTCAGGTATTTTGGGTAGGAATATTTGTAGCTTTCACATTCTATTAGCGATTGGAGGCATGTTCTGTGTCCTGGCCCAGATTTTCATGTAGAGTAAATGATGACCTCCTTTCCAGTTTGCAGAGGTCTAATTTTAACCATTTTCAAGGAGTTTTAGCAACACTCTGAATAAATACCCGTCAATGCTCGGTGTCAAGTAATCCTGCTTCACGCTGGAACCAAATGCCAGAAATCAAAACAAGTCAGAATGTAAGGAAAAGAAAAAAAAAGAACCCAGAGACGCAGACTATCAGGACAAAACACAATCACATCCAACTCTTCATCCAAGTAGCTCGTGAATAGCTACAAAAAATTATCCGTCGTAATTAACCAATGTGTGGAGAACATATGGGAAGCAATCCTGCAGATTTGTTCAAAGGGTATAGAGCCAAAATGGTTTAAATCTCCTCCATTTTGGAGGGGCTTTTGTGGTTTAAAGTGGCTTTTAGTAGTCACTGATTGACAGAGTGTCACTGTGCAGCAGAATGTGTTTCTCCTCTTAGCTTGGTAGAGCTCCATTTTCTGCAGTTCTACTTAGAAATCAGTCAAAACCAAGAAAGCCACTGAGTGCAAACTGCGACGGAGCAATCAGCCACATTTGGTGCTTGTGCTCGTGCGTTATTGATTGACCTGACAGCGTTGTGATGATGGCACAGTGAACATTTGACACAGGTGCACACTTGAACTTAAGCACAGGCACAAACAATCTCCTCTGCATGCTGATACGGATGCAATGACGTCATGTTCGATTCCTCTCAACTGCCAATAGGGGTGACGTCAGTAGAGCGGGGCAGGGATGTTACGAAGCGCCGTAAAACCTTTCTGGCCACGGTTCTTCTACCTTTCTCTAAAGTGTGCCGTCAGACTGTCAGCCATCGCAGCATGTCCTCAATAAAGTGTTTTGTACTTTGTTGAGAACATGGAACGCGGAGATGCGACCTGCGTGCTGAAGACATGGAGGACGGGGCGGTGGGGAGGGGGGCTGCAGGTGGACTGAGACCAACCTGTTGCCTCGATAATACACTCATTAGATTGAGATGTGAATGAACATGGCACTGTGACATAGGGGAATTTCACAGCCCACATGGTAGCTCTTCCTCTTGTTGCATTAATATGCCCCTCATGTTCCAATCAGACGTAGGCTCGGTTTACTGAACATCACTCGTAACCAATGGCTCTGACAAACATCCACATATTCAGTGCCATTATTAGTGGCGAAATTTTTAGTTTGGATCTATTAAAACTCACTAGTCTCACTTTGACAATTAAAACAAAAACCCACATTTTCGGAATATTTCAAGTGAGGATAAAAGCTGACGTATCTTTTAAGTGGAAAAAGAAAAACGGATGTGTTCGATTAGATTCAATGCTCTTTATTCTCCTTCGTCTCCTTTTTGGATATCTGGATCTTGTGCAGGGTTGCAGTCAGCTCTCTGCTTTTCTCTTAACGAGAAACACAAAATGACCTTGATGGAAAAAATAAAATAACGCCGTCGCCAAAAACCTCCCGAGCCCCTAAACTACCTACCGCCTGATAACCGACAGCGTGCCAGTAGGAAAACATTTCACAGAATGATTTCTTTTTCCTGGATCCCAATATTCCGAGACCTGTTGTTGCCAGACGAGCCCAAACCCACTGCGTAACTTTCTGCTCATCTTCAGCCAGGAGTGAACCCAGCAGGGGAGAAAGCCGCTAAGATTCCCCTCTTGTCGCCCTCACAGTCACGTTTGGTGTCATTAGTCAATAATTAATTCCATCCCAGTGTCTGAGATCACAGTAACAGGTTTTAATGGCGTCATGTGGTAGAGTAAACATGGCAATCTGTCGCCAGGGAACGGGAGCAGTGGGGCACATTGGGAGGTTGAGCCAGTGGGGTGTTAGTTCAAACCCTTGCTTCCAGTACTGGAAGGATGGCTTGGAGGAGAGACATGGTCTCTGAGCCAAATGCGTTTAGTTAAGTCACTCAAGGGGGGTGGGTCAGGAGGAAATGCCTTGTGACCGTCCTCCCCTCCTTCTCACAACCCTTCCAAGTACCCATTCTGCATTTCAATGGACCAACCTGCTCCTGACGAGGGAGCAAGGACGATGGAACAAAGATGAGCCGCAACGAACAAATCCGCCTTAAGATGTATGAAAGTACTCATGGTGCAGCGTGATGGATAAATTCAACAAGTCAGACAATCAGAGTTTGAAGCTTACCCATTCTGAGATCTGCTGCTTCTCAAGTCCTCTGTCAGATCGCCATCAATGCCGGGGCGCAATCTCTAAAGGGGCTCTTGACATTAGCCTAGGCATAGGTGCAACGGTAGTGTTGAGGAATGCGGCCAGTCGACCTTTTTTTTTTCACCGAGGTCTTATTCATCAGTGGGGTGCAGAAAAAGAGATTTCACCGCAGCATCCGAGCCATGCCTGCAGCTGGCCCGAGCCTCAATTGTCTGAGAAAATGCTAATGCAGGCTCTGAGTGTTTTCAGTGAAAGACGGCACGCATTGTTCAAGCCTGCATCGGTTTGAAGGGGGGGGGGTCTTCCCTGCCGCATCACCCTTTTCACTGCTCTCATCCATATTCATCGAGTGGCCTGTCCGTCTGCAGCAGCACGCAGGACTGGCAGCCGGCGCAGCCAATGGCCGGCCTCCTCTCCTCAGGACGTCACGTTCCCACCCCCCAGACGCCGGTCCCCAAAAAAATTGAATTTTCTCCTCTACTCCGCCTCTTTTGACGCAGCACTATAAAGTACGGCAATCCATTCACTCACTCTTTTCAGAGAAAAGTGACAAAGGTGAAGTGGCTGAAGAAGCGGACGGCAGCGCCGGACGAGGAGCTTCGCACAATGACCTTCAGTAGAGGCAGGAGAGGTGCATGGAGAACATAGCCAGATGATGGAGGAGGTGGAGGAGGAGTGATCGGAGACGGCGCGCTTTACGCCACCCACCCTCCTTTCCTCTTTTCCCCCACCCCCAATCCCTGAAACGGCCATGTTTGAGAGGGCGGAGGGGCTCATCAACCATTGCAAATGGCAGTGCCGCAGAATGGTGGAGGGGGGTGATGAAGCCAATCACTACGCCTATAAATCTTACACCGAGAGGTATCTTAAGTGACCGAATGAGTGTTGAAAACTGCAGTGTGCTTGTGTGCAAGTACCTGTTAGTGGACACGGGGGTCCAGCTTCATTTAACGGCACATTCCAGGAAACCTGCACACAATGAACTCTCTCCCTCCTGGATGTTGATCAGTTTGAACAAACTAACATTTTTCCTTTATTTTTTATTTTTTTGCTGTTGAAACAAGCCACTTCCAGAAGATTCTAGCAGAGAGATGCTCCACTATATAGCCTCAGCTTCCCTGTAGACTCCACTTTCTCTCAGGGTCTATCTGGCTCCTCTTTTCTCTCCATCTCCTCATTACTTTCGCTTCCTCCTATTCTCTGTTTCGCTGCCACCTGGCAAATTCACAGTCCGCTCACGTCACATCGCTCTGCAAGGGCACCTGTGTCCTTCCCTCCAAAAAACAAATAAAAAAAATCAAATAAATAAACAAATAAAAACATGGTTCACATTCCTATGCCAGCCTTTCCATTAGCAACATAACAAGATCATAGAACCCCCCCAGCAAACAACCTTTCGGTAGGCGTGTGCTTGCCGCCGCTTGGGCTCACAGAATGGATAATTTAGAAAGAAAAAAGAGTGAATGAAAGATGGTTCATTTTGAGGAGAGAAGGGCGTAGCTGATAAAAGAGTAGTCATTTCCCTCATTCAGTGTCCACGGCTCCTAATGCACACCGAGGGGGGGCTCTCGGCTTTGAAAGAGCCAAGGCTTTCTTCTCTTTGTTGTAACTGCCAGTCATGTTAATGATCAGTTGGGTTGGAATAACGTGATCAATATCAGACGTAGTCTTGGGGCTGGTGATTACAGGGGTGGCTGAGGATTAGCAGGCTGTCTAACACTGTTGTCAGACAGGCTGCAGAAGAGACAATACAAAGATCACTGGATGGAAATGATTTGCTTTTCTGCATTCGTTTTAATTTTTCCCTCAATATCAAATTCCAGTAAATAATTACGCATTTCATAAAGGCCTTGAGGCTGTTCTGCATACCTCCTTGCTGCACTGTTAACCTTAGACTATACGCAAATCATAAATTTAGGCAACCACCTGAAACATGAATTAGCTTAGATGTTAAAAGAGAGCAGGATAAAGTTTCTTCAATTTCTGGCACTTGAGCACCAGAAACACATTTCCTGCTCAATAAATAGCAAGTTGAAGCAAAATAAATACTCATCAATGTCAATTTATATAGTTCTTAGAAATCTGAATCTATTCCAAATTTATATTTCAACTAATGTCCACCCATCGTCCAGACTGGCTTCTCAGAGGGGCTGCAGCAGTCAGTGGGCACAGGGATGGGGGGAGCTGGCTCTAGACCGGGTTTCAGTCTGTCACAGCGCAATGCAGGGACATACAAGACAACCATTCACACCTAGGGGCAACTTAGACTCATTAATCTAACACAACATGCATGTTTTTGGATAACAAAAGGAAACTGGAGTACCAGGGGAAAACCTACATAAGCACCACATTTCTTCTGTAGGTTAAATATCAAATTACATTCCCCCTCCCCCCCAGTTTTAGTGTCAGCTACAGCTGTGATTTATTGCTATTCTGATTTTGACACGTCAAGTAATGCATGTTCTGCATAGGCATGGCAGTGGCACAGGAGTAAAGCATGCAACCCATGTACGAAGGCCTCAGAACGACACATTCGTCACGGGTTCGAGTCCAGGCCCGTTGACCTTTGCCGCATGTCTTCCCCTCTCTCACAGTCCACTTTCCTGTCAACTACCTTTCAAATAGAGGCCACTGAAGCCAAAAAATCCTTCAAAAATAATTAATATGACACAAATATAACAATCTGATAGCTGGCTGACTAGTCAGGTAGCCATCCTGTAACTGACATGATGCTCCACAATGACTGTCTGTGATTTATGTGACTGAAAACATGTTTGTAAATGAGTAAGTCCAGTCTTTTCCTTCAGCAAGCTGACTGACAGTGCGCAGCAATAGCTGGGGAGGTGGCAACAGTCAGAGAAATCTTTAAAGTTTCTATAGCAAACATTAAATAGTAGGAATGGTAAGGTGGAACTTTTTTTTGTTTTGTTTTTAATACCTATTAGGCACTAGTGTCCTTTACTTAACAATAACTGGACAGGACACAGGAAGGAGAGAGAAGGGGAACCCAGGACAACCGCGTCGAGGACTACAGCCTCTGCTCTACTGACTGAGCAACCCAGAGTCACAATGGCAGTTTTGAAACAGTAGCTTCATAAAACATTAATATGTGGGTAACTAAGCCATGCCTCTTCCCCTACATACACTTCAAAGACACACAGAGCGGGGTAATAGGTGATGCTAAGCTGGTAGGAGATGTCAATAACCAGAGTTGTCTGGTGTTTTGACTCAGAACATCTCTGATATACGTAGATAAAAATGGATGGTCTTCTGATGAACTAACGAACCTTCCAGAGTGTACCTGTTGTCCCTCAGCGTCCCCTGGGACAGGTGCCAGGCTCCTTGACTGATCCTGTATTACTTAAGATATAAAACCCTGTTCTTGAAGCTGCTCGTACCCTGGAGTCACTACATCACAATCCAGCAGGATTGTGATGTAGTTGTGAAATTAGTTGTGAAATTATGGAAGTGGCAGAACTAAAAAGCCAATAACAAATGTGCGAATTGAAACGTTCGTCAAGCTCCTCCAACACTCGCATCAGCCGGTAATTGAATGAGAAAATCTGAGCCGGGTGTTGGTGCTTGCAGGTAAACGGTGAAAAGCTCCCTCCGAGAACCAGGAACGCCACATTAGTTCTTCTTCTGCAGCTGTTTTCGAGGCGTTAATGGATGACATATGGGGTTTGGATATGTTCTAAAACACTGCCTGGTGCCATCAGGGCTCCCTTTGTGCCTTGCTGAAATTTTATTTCTGAGGAGCAGTGAAGTGCAGAAAGGATGAGCTCACGCTGTCAGAAAATATGATATAATGCTGCTGTCACCGAATGAGGTGCTGCTGGCGCACAAAGGGAGAAATCCTAGTAACATATGGTGAAAAAAAAAAAAAAAAAAACAGTGTTTCTCTGCAGACATCTAATTAACATTAAGTTGTTGAGTAAGTGTTCGCTGTGAGCTGCAGAGCATAACAGCCCTACGCTGGAGTAAGACGTACAGTAGAGTCAGCCATCATCCTCTGACTGCGGCTCTCTTAACATCTTGCAGAAAAATTAGGACTCATGCAGTGGTTCTTCGTCACCACTAAACCCAACCGTTACCTGACAGTGCAGCAAATAATTCCCCGTTTTTAATATCCTATGTTTATCTCGTAACATGTCTTCTCTTACATATTTTTTAACAAGCATTCCTAGATTTCTGATTGGAATTCTACCCTCCAGCATGATTGGCCTCATCAGCAAACCTATAAATAACCATGGTTAGATAGAGATCTGCACTACGACCGGCGATGAGTGTTCACCCTGGAGGCTTGTATAAATTTTACCTATTAGTTTTCCTGCTTAGATGAGCTTATGATTTAAGTTTAACATTTTGAAAGTATCACAGCACCGAGAGCAACTCTGAAACTCACAAAACAAGGATCCACCAGACCTCCGCTGTTCCTCATCAATGTTCATAGAAAAACATCCAAAAGGAAGCTCATTTGGTGATGGATGAATATAGTTGTTTAGCAATTATATTCATAGAGTAAAGGCAGAACAACCAGGACAGATGCTGACAGGAGCAGAGATGCTCCCAGAAATGGTCTGGTAACCAGAATTTTTTTTTTCTTTTCCAATCAGTGAACACACCATGTGAGCTCTCACTCTTTAAGCAGACAATAACACTCTTTGGTGTGGAAGCTATTACCGAGTGATTGACTCAGATGCTTCCACCATCCACGGGGTCAGTGAAAGTACAAAAACTGTATGAAGCTTTAGTAAAGGAAGCTGTATTTTCTACGGTTTCTTCAAACGGCTGCAAAAAGGAGTCAGACATCAGAAGATAAAACGAAGATTAAAATATTACAGTAAAGTTACTGTGTTTATCCTTTTCAAGAGTTGAATTATTTCTGTCATAAAACATGCTGGACACACTTTGGAAAGCACTCAGTTAAAGAATGGATCTTGTCTCCAAGGTAGCTAATTAGTAATGCTGACCATGCTAATCGCTAAAATAAAATGCTAAAACCAATTCAAAAAGTCAATTCTGTAATCATTTAGTCTTTGTATTGAAATTTTAGTAAAATCCTGCACACAGAGAGACAAGGCCGCCTATGAATAATTACTCACAACACAGAGACTTCCTTAGGTTTTTGTATAGTAACAACAAAGTTAAATAAGACCGATAAGTTGGTATCAGCGGTGCGATCGTTGCTTTACTTTAAGAATCTCTCCTAAAATTTTATTTTAATTCTCAACTCCACCTCAAAAAAAAGACTCTCTTTTAATTTGTTTACAAATCATATATTTTTTGTCTGCTTTGTTTATGCAGGAAACGATTCACACAAATATATTTTGTTTTTCTATTAAACTATAAACCTAGAAACTTTGCCCGATTCTGTTTTAGGTTTTAACAAGAAAAAGAAAATTAAAAGAAAACCCACAAAAACACCTAACGGTCAGAAGCCTGATGATACATTAAACCTGAATAAAAAATGTTTCTGAATCAGTATCGGCATCGCCAATACTGGTGCTGTATTAATTGATATCGGATTAATATCAATACATGCCTTACGTGCCTCTAATAGTAACATTGAATGGTTTAATAATGACCTCAAAGACTTATCCATGTTGACTAGTCAATTTTATTTTAGTTCTACATTTCATAAGGTTTTAGCCACTTCTTTAGATGTGTTTTTATTTGTGTGGAGGACTCCCGTGCAAGAACCGCCTCTTTCTAAGGACCTGCATCGGCTGTGATCTGTTTCCTCTACAGTTCCAATTATCCCTGCCATAAACACTGTTTATGTCTCTTGCTTTGAGGGTGAAAAAAAGAAAAGAAAAAACAACCCCGAAGTTCAACAAAGATTTTTGTGAGTCTAATAAATCCGAGCCTTTAACAGAGAGCAGACTAATGAGCAAAGCTGGAACGTTAAACCAATCAGCTCTCTGCTTCTCTGCATATCTCCAGCTCCAGATGTGGAGCAGAGAGAGCTTTTTTGGATTCACATTCAAAGCCGACCTGAGCTGAGGAGGCCGTTCAGTGAGTCAGGCAGCCTGCCCTCCCTGTTGGGATATGAAGTAACAGCCATAAACACTGGGGCGCCTTCCAAAGCGCACAGGTGCTGCGCTGGAAACGCCAACAGTCAGCCTCAGCCTGTTCTCTGGGCTTCCATGCGCTCTGGCTGCACGCAGACGGCTGATACTGACAGACCGTTTTGTTGTTTGTTTGTTTTTGTTGTTGTTGTTTCTTGGCTCGGATTCCGACACCAACCTGCGGCTTCATGTGGAGGAGACGCGGAGGACGAGCCGATTTCGTGTTGCGGCGCTCTTACCTCCAGTGTTGGTGCGCTTGGTACAGCCGGCCTCTTCAGCCGGAGTTTCCAGCGGCCGTTTGCGGGAGTCCGGGTTATCCGCCTCCATTTGACTCTGCTGCTGCTGCAGGCTGTGGAGGTTCGGATTCGTGTATATCCCGTTGTGGTCCATAGCTGCTGCTCCGCCACCATCTCCACCACCGGCCATCATCATGTTTCCACCGATAAACTGTTCCCCCTGCCTCTCTCCCCTCTCGCTCTCTTCCTCTCTCTCTCTCTCTCTCTGACACAGACGGAACACGCAGCGCTCTCACCACCACATCCCCCCCCCGGCCGCTGCACCGCGGCCCCGGCGATAGGTCTCTGTGGGGGTTCGGATGTTAAACAACACCGGGATCAGGGTCTCCTCTCCCCGCCACGCTGCTGCTCCCCTCACGGGGCTAAATATAAAAGCCAATTGAGTTCAAGGCGCCGCTCGCTGATCCCGTATTGTTGCGCCTTCACGTGAAATAAAGCAGAAGCGCGGAGGGGGAAAGAGATCCACGCAGCGCGGAGAGTTGGGCTGAGCGGGGTGGGGGGCAACAACAGCTTTTTAAACTCTTCTTCACGACACATTTCTCTTGTAAGTCCGGTGTGATGAGCGCAGCTGCTATTATTGTTGCCTTTGTAGTGCGAGAGGGGAGAAAATAGTTTTGGGGGGTGTGTGGGGGGTGGGGGGGTCCACAGATACTACAGTCCCGCTGACCGGCCAAACTATCCACAGAACCAAAACAAAAGGAATCCAGCTCCACTAGCTGCTGTAACTCTGCATCCAACTACACAAACTGATTCTATAAGTTTTATTTTTAAATTATTTCCATCAGCAGATATAAATTATTTTGGTTTATTTTTTTACTTTAAAAGGGGGAACTCTATGAAAAATTGACTTATTAAAAATAAGTTAAGTTATTTCGTCATCACCCGGAAGAATGCTTTGATTCTTCCGTGCATGTTTGAGAAATCCTTCAATCTCCTGTTGGCAAACCGTTCAGCTATGCAAAGACCACTCCCTCACTCATCTCCTTCAGACTAGCCAGAAGTAATTAGCAGGCATCTTGCCGACTGCTCCGTGCAACTCTGGTGAAAATGCTGCTAAAGTGTTGACAGAAGAGCTTGTGAGGCGTTTCAGAAAGAGCTGGGGGCTTTGCGGAGACAGAAGCCCGATTTCAAGGTGTTAAATTATGAATTAAAATGTATATCGAGTCATATTTGATATTTAAAGCATTTTTATAACAACTGAAGAAATTGAAGAAAAAGAAGTCACAGTGCAAGCACATTTTTAGTCTTTGTGAAACAGGGTTCACTACCTCCATCTTAGCCAGCCATATTTGAATTTGTTTCAAAAAGGACAGTCCATATTAATAATCAACACGAGTACACTGAAACAACTATTAAGATATGCAATATTTAGCCACCAACGCATCTGGAATCCCCAATGGCCTCCTGTTGGGTTTCAATCAGGGCCTTCAAAAGAAGTCAACTATACCTGAACAATACCAGGACAATGCAGAAACTATGCACCACACCAAACAACAGGCATCCAATACCATGCAAATAAATAAAAATAAGCCAAGTAAAGCAACAATGCATATGTCAATGTATATTTTAACAAAATACACAGGCAACATCGCAAACAATTGAACAGCCAGCAATTTACCAAAACTATTCTTTGTTTCCCAGTTAACCTCAACATCAATCCAAACTGCTCAAATAGCACAATTAAAAGAAAGAAATATTAAGCAAAGTTTGTAAGAGAATGTAATAGAAAAGCAACACTCGCACGTTACTTGTAAATAGAATCCACAGGTTATTGTGCTCAGTGCTAGTTGTTAGCCACTCTTAGCGCTCACAGCTAAAATACCTTACAAAGTTCTTACTCGTCCGTGTTAGTGAATCCAGGTTTGGTGTGGATTTACAATTTTTAGTTGTTTCTTTTTTATCCGTTAAAGAGCGTCTTGAAAAAGGCGATTTTGATAAGTCTGCAACTAGGTCAAACGGAATTGAAACGGATGCGGCCGCCATTTTGTAAATACCAAGATCACTACAGCGACGAATACAGGGGAAGCTCTTGCCTTACAGCAGGGCCTGTGAGACGACAGGCGGTTCTGTCAGTCAGAATTATTGGTTGATAATTCTATCAGTCCTGATATTTTTGTCAGTCCTGCCAATTATGGCCCGTTGCGCGGCATTTTTGACGAAGGGGTAGCTGAGTTTGTACAGCAGGTCCTGAGGCGGAGCAGCTCGCCAGATGCGTTTAAAGCACTTTTTAAAAGTAGGAAATTAAAGAGAAACCTCCATAATACCAATTAGCAACTGGTTTGTAGAATAAAAAACAAATTAGATAAAATTAAATAAGATTAAAGCATTTACACTTTTTCTTTTCAATTTTCTAGGGCTAGTAGTGAAGGCCCTGCTGGCCCTGACAGACCACCGCTAGTAATCCCCAATGGCAGAATGAAGAAAAACAACCGACACAAACAGACAACACACAGAACATATAATTCATAGCAGATTATGTGCTCTGAATTACAATAAATATATAGCAAGAAATTAATAATAATAATAATAATGGTTAATACAAATCAGCAATTATAAAAAGGAAGTCACATCCATAAAAACATTTAATTCCCCAGTAGTTTGGTTGTTAATCATAACTCTATAGTTCACCAGATTGTATCTAATGCCATGCACAATACCTATCTTTAATTATGCTGTCAGAGTAAAGTTTGGCGCAGATAAGAAAATGGTGTCGGGTTGCTTTTCAGGAGTTGGTTTCAGCTCCTTAGTTCCAGTTAAATTAATCCTTAAACCTTCAGTATACCAAGAAATCCCAAACAATAATGTGCTGCAGACTTTGTGGGAACAGTTTGGGGATGAACGCTTCCTGTTCCACCATCAGTGTCTGACCTTATGCTTTTAGTAAAGAGCCAAACCAGATGAGGACAGAAACACATTGCTTCGGAATCTCATACCGACAGCTAGTTGTTTAATTTTGGTATTTTTCTATCTCCAACAACAATCAGCGCTCTCACGGAAAACACACAAAAAAAGAAGACCAGACATCCACGAATCCAAATAGGTTATTTATTTTCTGTAAAAACCGTACACTTTCATGATCTCAAGATCACATCACTTTATTCAACTTGAACAGTACTCCCTTGTTTGTTTTTCAGCCTACCTGCAGCTACAGAAACCACCATATTGAAGGTTTACCTACTGAATACCAATGTGATGTTCGATGATCTAATCAGTCCTAAATGCAGTACACCCCTGAGATAATCCTTTAAACTGCACTTTAATTAGGATGAAGCGTTCCGGTGCGGTCCACTGGGACTAACGGGTAAATAAATGCTGGATCTTTAACATGTAGATGTCTGATTGCCGTCTTCCTGGCTCTGAGCTGGAGCACTGCTGTCCTCAGCGTCTGCCGCTTCATCTGGCTCAGGGTTGGCAGCCAGCGCCGATACCCTCTGTGTGAGCCTCTCCAGAACCAAACCAGCAGTGCAGGTGAGGCTGTGCTGAAGAGATGACCCACAACAACAGGTCAGAACAATAATGTAGGAGACAACTGTTTTCAGTCATGCAGCTTTGCTGGGGTTAAATAACAGAGGGTGAGAAAGCTAAGCAATTGTGGTGTAAAGTCTGTCAAGGTGATCAATTCAAGGTAGAACAAAAGGACTTCCTTCATCTTTAAGCAAAAAGCAGATATGTATTTCAGCAAAAATATTCAACCACTCTGCAATTTCTCTTTCCAGACAGTAGAGGTCAGCAATTATCACTTGTACAACAAGATATTTGACACTCAGGTCTATGGTCATGTGGAGCCTGACAGCAGAGAGACGGTGTCCTTGACAACAGTGTGCTACCTGTAGGATGTGCAGTCCTTTCAGAGTGAGGACAGCCAGCTCTCTCAACCCGTCCCCGGTCAAGTCGAGGTAGATGACGGACAGCAAGGGACTCTTGAAGCTCCGCCTCCACTGCAGCTGGAACTCTCCGTCTTGTCCGCTGCCTGCTGGCCGGAATTTATAGCAAAGTAGTTCCTTCAAGATAGAGACGGAGAGCTTTATAATTAGGAGATCACTGTTCTTATCTGGTGAATACAAGAGATGATAACATGTCCTGTTTTATCTCGTACTGTTCAGATTAATCAGATATGACTTTGAATTCTTAATGCTAAAACATCACCCAAACAAAAGAGCCCTTTGATCTCATGGCTCAAGCTTTTGACAAGTATTTTTGCAGTGTAGTACGATCAGATGTAAATTCAATCATCGTAGGCCTTCAAGAAATTTGCTTAATTTATTTATTTGTATTTCTAGTTTAGAGAAAAATGTACAGGTAGGATTACTTTACAATGAAATGGTCTCATGTATAAGACAGACTGAGTTACAGCCATGATTTAAGCGTGACAGGAATGTAGTGGGCCAAAGGGGGGGTGGGATGTCAGTTTGGCTTGGAGCAGGAAAGGAGGTTGCAGAGCTTGAACTTTGAGCTGAATATTCTTCAATAATTCATTGTCTGGTTCCCTGAAGGTTCTTTTTTTTCCTTTTCAACAGTTCCTTTTAGATCACTGGTGACACAGGGTTTGTTATCAAAGTAACTCACTGTTGTGGTGGGGATGGTGTTGCCTACATAAAAGTTTATATGGTCAGTCACACACTCAGGGCTCTCTATGTGTGGCTGGCACAGAGCAATCCGATCTGTAGCGTAAAGACATCCCCTCAGAGCTTCTTCAGCTTCCTGTGACCTTTTCTCATAGTTCTTTTTTACTACATGTTGCCTCTAAAATAATTTGAGAAAACAAATTTGTGATCTGATTTGCCAAGAGAAGGTCTTGCAACAGAGGCGCATGCATCCCTGATCTTTTATAAAACAAATCAAACACATTATTTCTGGTATAGTAGCTGAGAAACAATTGAAACACTAAGAACGGGAGAGAGTAAGGTGTGATTAAAATCACCTGACATCACAAGCACTAATAATCCACCTCGTTTTCTTTTGCTACTTCTTTTGATCTTTTTCTTCTTGTATGGTTGGAAAACCAACCTCAGCAACGTTGGAGTTTTAATATCATCCTGCAGCCACATCTCAGTGAAACATCCTCCTGATTCGCTGTCTGGATGTTTGACAGTGTTTGAAGTTAATCCATTTTCATACTGGAGATCTCACATTCCCAATTATGAATTACTAGGAATGTGAGATCTCCACTGTCTGCACTGGCTTCATTATTTGAACCTCTTCTGCATAGTTTCATGGCGTTACACATCACAACTGTCCAAAATAAAAAGTACCGTAGTAGGAAAAAAAATCTTTCCAGCTGCTGAGTATCCAAAATAAAATAAAATAAATTTAAAAAACACATATTTTGAAGACTCAATGTATCAACCAGAAAAATGAGAGGAACATTTTTAAATGAGCAAATTACAAGGACTGTACAAGAGCACTGTTCTAGAATTACATATTGCTGATTAACCATTGCGGTGTTCGAAATGGTTCTTAATCACTACAAGAACTATAATTTATAATTCAGTCAAGCTGTTTGCCTAGAGACAATAAGCCATTGGAAAATGTTGGAAATAAAGAGAAAGGAGCTAGCAAAATAATCATGGTTCTGCAATGACTGTATTTAATGGCCTCTCAGTCGTCAGTGGCTCTGACCTGTCCGTATGTTCCCAACAGCACCTCCTTCTGCCCATCAAAGTCCAGGTCAATGACCAGAGCACAGAGGACGGCATCCCACTGGTCACTCCCTGAGAGACACGTAGAGCGCGACAAACCACACTCCTGGACGTCTCTGAGGAAACACATACCAGATTGTCTCAGTAAAACTGATGAGCTCAGGAAAACCCCAAGCTTCCTGACAAACCTGTAGACCACTGCCATCTCTATGGTGCTGGTTATCAGAAGGTTGTAGCCACTAAGTTCTTCACCTGGGAAAAAGAATAAAATAAAATAAACAGCAGCAACCCTGAGAAACACTGAGGATTTAGCGAGACTAAATCCATACTTCTCTCACCGCTGGCCTCACTGGACTTGGTTTGGCAGCTGAGTGGAAACAGAAGCACGGTGGAAATCGGGCTGTCAAACTGCACCCGCCATTTCTGCAGGACCTCTTATTGAAACACACAATAAAATACTCATGAGCGACTGAGCGCCCAGCTTTAGGTAGGTGTATCAGACTTGTAATGCTGCAAAGATAATTATGGCAAGTGAAGCCACACTAAATCAAACTGTGAATGCCTTGGAATGACCAACCTAACTGTATAAGTATACACTCAAGTTAATATTATCTCATGCATGTCTTTTAATAATCTGAGCAAAGGGGACAAATGAAGGATAAAGAAAAATACCTGGAAGATGAACAGTATTTGAAATGTATAACTTTTTAAAAAAAGTAATAATAAAGCAATTCACACAGCAATTCATAAGGCGTGTTAAACTTTCAGATGAACATGCCTTGGTTTTTTGAGGAGCAGCTCAAAAAACTGGTGCTGAAAAATGGTTTTGAAATTCCATTTTAATTATCATTCTTTACCAGTTGCCATAGCTTCAGCTGTAGAAATTAAAACTTAGAACATTGAGCGTTACTTCCACATGGTAATCAAAATAATTCTAAATATATTTTTCAATGCAAGGAGAGAGTACACAGCGAACACTATTGTCAGGTGTAAATGTAAAAGTGTATATATATA
>CAEFZY010020152.1:0-21383 GCA_903066815.1 Brachyrhaphis roseni | reverse complement strand
CGCGACCCACATTTGGAGGCCTTGAGTCCTCGACGTGGCCGTCGCGGGTTCTACTCCTGGACCCGACGATATTTGCCACATGTCTTCCCCCCTCTCCTTACCCCCTTCCTGTCAGCCTACTGTCATATAAAGGACACTAGAGCCCGCAAAAAGCTCCCTGGTGGGGAAACAACAAAAAAACAGTAATGCAGACTAAACTTTACTTTTAATATGTTTCATTAACAGGACTCACACTGGATTTCAGTTTAGAGCAACAGCTTTAAAGGGAGTTCTACAAGTACAAGTAGTTCAGAGTGGAACGGCAGCTCATGGAACATCAAGAAGATCCTCTGGTTGTAACTGCAAAGACCAGCTGCAGCTGCAGTTTTGCTGAATCAGCATGATTTCAAAAGGTTTTGCAGAGTTTCTATTCTCTACAAGTACATGAGGCATTAGAATAGTGATTTCAGCAAAAATGCACAGCTATGTTATTTTTAAATCATCATGCAGAGCCAATTTTAGCAACAACACACTTTTCACATTTGGTAATATATCAGACATTAAAAATCATTGTCTGATATAATTTTTTTTTCTTTTTTTTGTGGTTTCGTAAAGACTCTCACCCAGTCCCCCTGTTCCCCCGCCCCATGGCGTTTTCTCGCTGTCTAACCGTAACATTTGCTGTGCTCCTCAGGAGCATTGTGCTAAGATCCCATGGGAGTAAGAAACAGGGTCCAATGGTGAGCTTTACATTACTGGTGAGCTTGCTTTTTGTGCTTCTGTATATTAAGTGGCACAACACATGTCTGCTGCCACCTACCTGACTCTAGATTTCAACATACCTGAGTGAAGTAGAATAAATATTTCATTTCCATTTCTGAATCATTATTTCATAGTAGCCTCTGTTGTTATACATCCTATCCACAGGGAAGAGCTCAGGCTCTTCCCTCTGTGGAACTGCTGCAGGGTCAGCCCTGCAGCAGTTCCAGTGTCCTGCTGGGTTTGTCTGCAGCCATGGCAGCTCTCTGCTCTGCCTGGTTGCTGGCAGCTACTCGGCTGTTGTGGATGTTGTTAGTGGTCGTGTCGTTGAAAAGAACCATGTCCTGTGGAACTACACAGACGTTTAACCTTGGAGAAGACCGGCACACCTGAATGGGAAAAGAAGAAAATAGAAGTATTGTTGACATTCTTTCTATTGCTTTGCTTTTCTCTGTGATGTATAACACAGTAGTAGCTCAATTCTAAAAGCAGGTTTGTCTCACATTATTTGCCAACTGAAACATACTTAGGATTAGATAAAAATTTACTGAAAATACTCTCTGCATGGAACTTCTCGAGCCAGCATACATCTACATAAATATTGCATTGCTTAATTCATCCTATACTATATAATGCATGTTGCCCCGGGTCACAGACTGCACACAGACCATCATGCCATTCATTTTCCCATGTCTCCTGCAAGTTTCTACATTATAGACTCATCTCCTTTGCATCGCTGTCAGCTTCTCATTTTCTTTAACATTCAATTTTTTACTGTGAGCATAATTCTATTTACTGCTCTGTGATCCACAGTGTGGCAGGTCACAAAGCAATAATCTTTTATAATATCTGATTCAAACTGGTCAGAAATGTGTGTTTGGTTTAGCATAATTTTTTGTGACTTAAAACTTATAGGCCTGATTGTTCCATCTGAATATATAAAACTCAAGCATCCTCTTGGATGATCGGCAAAAAGCCTTCAAGATAAGAGTCCAGTTGCCTTTATTTAAAACTCTCAAGACTGTCAGTTGTTAGTTCCTTATTTTTAAGACCTTTTTGCTTTTTATGTCAGTGAGTTACTATTTCAATCTTAGTTCTGATTCAGTTATTTTAGTTTGTTCTTAGAAAAAAATATCTTAGTTTCCACTGAGTCATTTAGCTTGTAGGGTAACTGTGAGTAACACACCTAGGGAGTAACAGATGTCACAAAATCATTTAACATTGCCAGTCTGACTAAACAGGATTTAAGAATACCAAACTGTTTGCTGTTTTTATGTCCAATACAATCTGACCAGAAGAACGCCTCATCAAACAAACAGCTGTTAGAAGCTGTTTTTCTGTCTGCACTTGGAAAGGAAGTGAACTCATCATAGTTTGACTTAATGTGGATGCCACATGCAGGAACTAATATATGTGCTCAGCCCTGATGGACTCACTGGTCCAGAGGTCCGGCTACATTATAAAATGTGTGCTGCACCTCAGAGGTGAACTCTGGGAATAAATATCTGTCATCCACCTCATTGTTGTATGATAATAAGATGATAATAATGATCAATTTTATTCATATCTCAAATTGAAATCTTAAAGGGATCATTCACGCACTGATGAGACTAACCTACTGGATTGTAGCCAACCACTGCCCTGGGCAGGCTGACAGAAGTGAAGCTGCAATTTTGCACCATCGGCCCTTCTGACCAGCACCAGCAGGCAGGGTGGGTAAAGTGTCTTGCCAAGGGACACAAACAATGTGAACCGGGACTCTAACTGGCGATCCACCATTGCAGGGTGATCTCCTGCGGCCACAGAATGTTGTACTAGTCTGAATTTTTTGTATCTACAGACATCAAACAACCAACACTATACAACTATCCATCTGCTTTCACTTGCAAGTTTCCAAAGGGGAAGGGGCTGCTGACAATCTCCAGTCAACACTAAATCAACAAGATGGAAATTTGCATCTACATCAGCTTAAACCTAAATGTATGAAACCCAATGGATTAGATTTTAAAACTCGCCCCAAATCAACTTTCTTTTGCTGATAAACTGTCTAAATAGGTTATTTAAACTATATTTATGTTTTTTGTGTGAATTTGTACAATTCTTTTAGTTCTGCATTACTTTGCTGAAAACCTTCTCACTAGTGGCCTCTCCAGTCAGTAGAGAAGAGGCCATTTAGGCAGCAGAATTTTCCGACTGGTTGCAGCTTGGTACAACTTCGTTACTTCAGGTATTACATCATAGTGACCCCTCCCCATCTATTTCTCTCTCCATCCTCCTGGTGATGAGTCAGTAGTTGAAGTCGCGACCGCTGCTTTGGCCACTCTCGAGCATTGATTGATAGCATTCCTCAGTTTTACAAATGTGGGCACAGACTGAAGAGGGTCTACTCTGCTCTCACTATTAGCGAATGTATGGTGTTGAACATATGACTGTGTGAGCCTGGCTGCAGTGCTGAGGAAGCTGATGGTGGCTAATGGCTGCTCTCACTGGTCGCTGAGGACAGACAGGCTGCCTGCAACCAAACTGCAGAGTGTTGTCGCTATAAGAGTCTCTCACAACACAGAAAAAAGTCGCTAGATTAATTTATTTACAGATTTCTTACCAGTTGTTTTGAAAAAAGTCACTAGAGGAGTTTGAAAATTTTCTAAATATAGCATCAACACTGCTGCATTCATTCACATCTGCTTCGCTCCACACTCAACAGTGTCGCTTTGCTGGAATTTTTCAAAATTTGCCAAGAGCGGGGTAGTGTTTTAAGAAGGGCTTTTGATACATTTTTACTTAAATGAACACATTCTTATAGAGGCAATCTGCATCTAATTGTTTTGCACTGGGCCGAAATAATTGCACAACAAATTATTTTGGGTTGAAATAAGCAAATGTTTTAAAGGTACTCAAAGTTACTTTACAACTGTCCTTATTTGTGGCTTTAATGGTTATAAAATTTTTATGAAAAAAAAGTGTAATTAAAAACAAGAATAGGTTTTCACTACATACATTACACACTGTTGTCAACTAAAGCTACTCTGAAAAAAAGGTCATTTTGTTTGCTGTACAGTGCCCAACATTTTTCAATTATTAGAAGATTCTCTGATAACAAAAACTTCATCAGTATTTTTTTTTTTTGTGAAAATACTGTGAAATATCATCAATTACCAGAAGACACTAACTAACTAAATAACTAACTGAACACTCTGTACTAAATCCTGTAGAAAATTAGAACATGATGTGTGGATCAGAGCCAGGTGAAATGCAATGAATCTGTTAGCAGGGACAGCTGATATGTTTTATGACTTCCTCTTCATACGACCAAACAAGAGAGTCTGAATGCGGTTAAAGAAAGGAACATGTGTGCACATGTTGATCAAACAGTCTCCCTGCTGTGTAGCTGCATGTCCTCGTAATCATCAACAGTCTCCTCAAATGTACAAGCAGGTGTGTGGGCGTGTGTGTGTGTCGTTTGTTTTTTATTGACATTTTTTTTGCAAATCAAAACAGAGTTACATCTGCTAAGATAAATGATGTACTCTCATATACATGAACTTACACACACACTCAAACACACACAGTCTTTCTATCTTAACAAAGACTTTGAATTGAGTTCCATTCATTTTCATTCATCTCTACAGCCTGACTCTGATCTACAGGCCTGACTTTAACACAACAGCGTCCATGCTCTCTTTGGGGGTCTGAGTTGAATAAGCAGAAAGCACAGGGGTTCAGAATGGGGAGCAGTCTGGGTATGGGGGGGGAAATCCCCCCGTATCTGGGGGTTTGTGCATGCCACATGAGCACAAAGGGGACAAATACAAATACTGGACTCTTTACATTTGGAGTTAGTGACAGTTATGGTTGAAATCCTAACAGCATGTAGGTGATCAACCACTTTCAATGTCACTTTCAATGTTACTCTTCAATGTGGATTCAATATTTATGCCTAACTATTTTTCAACGTCTCACATTTCACTCATATTTTGAGCATAGTGATAATGGCAGCAACACCCTGAGACCCTGAGGTCCGCTATTGATGGACATTTAAATCAATGTAACATACCTCTGAATACATTTTAAAACTTTCAATGGCAGATAAGCTCCAAAAGAGGAGTGAGGAGCGCATTATAAAATTTTCCACTACACACGGCGTTCTGTTTGACTGTGTTTCCTTCCTGGAGGAAGGCATCGGCTGAGATAATGCTGCCATCAGCTAATTGTTCTCCCTCTCCCAACTATTATCATTTTTTTATGAACATCAAAAATAATCCTACATCAGTTCATCTGCTTCTTTGTTTATATCCGCTCTGTCTCCTCAAACCTCCAGTCAGTTGCAATCTGCTTGAACTGATCCAGGTTCTGATTCTGCTGGATGTTTTTTCCTGTTAAAGGGTTTTTTTCCTCTCCACTGTTGCTACATGCATGCTCAGTGTGAGGGACTGCAGAGAAGTCTGTGGCTGTACCCGTGTGATTCAAATGGAGCAACTTAAATTTAAGATCACTAATTTAATAAGGTTTCAATAATTCTACTTAAAAATTCTGGGTCGGACCGCCACGCCGCAGCCGACACCACACAGAGCGGCGCTAGAGAAATAGTCCTAGCTGGTCACAAACCAGTCCGAATCAGCAGCACTGGACGAGGGGCAAGAGTCAGCACAATGCAAGCGATTGTGGCTACCTGCTGTTTTCAGGAGGAGAGAATGCTGCAAGTCAATGATTCCATGCAAACTGCTGGGTTGTCTAACATACAAACTTTTTAAATTACTTTCAATGATTAACTGAGCTTAAAATGCTGTTTAGTATTTAGGATTAAAAGGAACACAGATATTGCCAGGTCACTTTAACAGTGCAAGGAATAGTAAAGGTGTAACTAAAAGAAAGAGGGGAAGATGGGCAGGGCTAAGACTGTGGCTGACAAGACAAAGCTTTGATCTGATTCCTCTTACTTCTCTCATCTTGGTAAATGTGCAATCCCTCAGGTGATGGACACACCAAAACATTGACTTTGTTGTCCTTAATTCACTTTGTAGCCACTTTGGCTGTAAGCTTACAGTTACAGTCTGTTTGGAAGACCAATCTGTGCCCAAGCTTCACCTTCCTGGCTTATGTCTTTAGATGTTGCTTCAGTATTTCCACATCACGTTCTTTCCTCATTAAGTCATGTGTTTTATATTTCCTCCTGCAGCAAAACAGCCCAACAACATGATACTACCATTCCAAGTGCTTCCTTTTTTCTACCAAAAAAAAAGGGAGATGGAGAAAAGGACATGACTCCAGAGTTCAAGATCTTTGTCCCTGTTTGTATTTTTAAACTGCAGTCTGATTTTTTTATGTGTTTATTCAGGAGAAATAATTTCCTCATCTCTTAGTGACCTTTCAAAGGCACTGTCTTACAAGGCTCTTCACCAGAAAAAGAAGTCTTTGGCTTTTTTCTGGGGTCATTCTGCACATTTCAGATAAAAATATAGAGGTTCCCAAAGCCACAAGATTATCATCTGGACTTTGCTTTAGTAATCTTTCTGTATGTAAGCTTTTGATTATGAAGATATTAATAGATACATCTCTGACATTCTTTCTCTTGTTACAGTGGAGTTTAGTAAATCGGAAAGAAAGGGAGATTCTAACTGTCCTAACTCAAGATGAGTTTGCTTAAAAAAGGTAGATGTGTCATTTGAATTTGTGTAGCTTGTGTACTTCAGGGGAGATGTAATGCTGAAAGTGGAAACAGGTTTAATCATATTTTAGCAAAATTCTTGCCATTTTAATAGGGCATATGGACTATTTATTATACTGATCAGCATACTGTACTTTCAGACAAGTTATACAATTGTAATATTGCTGCTACTAATAATCATAATCCCCACTAGGTACTAGAAAAACAACAGAAAATGCTTTTGAATTGTGCTTTGCTTCTCTGTAATTTCAACTCTGAACTTAAAATGGAGACACAATTAATTTAGCTGAAAGTATTTCCAAGATGTTAACAAAACAGTCTTGACATTAGCACATTCATCTTTTTTGATATTGCTCACTTGAACTCAAAGATGTAAAGAGTTATAGTGCCACCTGGTGGAAAACCATTTAAGCAGTTTTAAAGCACCATTTAGACAATGAAATACAACAGACATGTTATACAAACAGGCAGGTTGTTTATTCATAAAGAGTAACAAACCAGCAGGTTGTTTGCAGCAGGAAGCCTGTACAGAATATGCTGCATCAGACCGTGGCATAAAGCATCTGCATGGTTTCTATGAAGCTCAGTATGAACACAGCATTTAACAAAGCTCAGCCAGCACAGTCCTGCATGGCGTAACAAGTCATGAAAGATGCATTGTGGGATTGTGGATTCACCACTAGTTCAGTTTTCTAAAGAAGTTCAGCTGAGGTTTAGTCAACAGGCTTTCTCAGATCCAATAAAGAAATGACTGAAAGTAAAAGTCCGGAGCAGTGATTCAGTTGTCTTGTGACGTACTTGTTTCTTCTTTACACAAAGAAGAAACATGGAAACAAGTTGACCTACCGAACGTTGATTATTGAAAATAACTAAAATACTCTTGGCTGGAATAGTAAGCCAGCCAAGAGTATTTTGGCTCAGGGCCCTCTTGGGTTTAACCTTTTATCTCATCAAGTCACTGAGTGTCAATATATGACAGAGGAATGGCCCAGGCTCTTCTAGAGCAGATGAGTGTGTTGTGTGTTGCAGGACTTTACCAGAACCAGAACTTTCAGTCATTTAAGGGAAAACAGACCCCATTTATTTCTTCCTATTTCTCCTTCTGGTCTTATTTTAGTGTCCATCAGGTGATCAAAGATACATGCTGATAAGACAACATTCTACAATTTTATTGGCTAGTAAATGCACTTTGATGCAGTAGACTAAAAGCATTGCTAAGAGCAGCTACTTTGGCTCCTTGGCTCTGCCTGAGTCCCTATCATAGTTTTGTTCCTTTGTGATGTCTTTTTGGTACTATTTAGAAGATGAATATGACATTTTATGCTTTTACTGCATGTGGTTCATCATAGTTTGTTGGATTTCAGAATTAAAAAATGGCAAAAGTACATGCTTTTTTCTTTTTCTTTTTTTTTTTTTTTTACAAACATTCAGTTTTACGCCTAGAATATTCTCATTACCTTAACATAGGCTAAGATAATACAGATGCCTTATACCTATATTAAGGTAATAGCTATAACCTGCATTACTTTGCGCTACCAACCACAGCTGTAAATAACTAATCACAAATAGTCTATGAATAGTTAATTTAAATATTGGTCAGCGTGTCTCTCTGTTTTATATAAAGATAGAAAAAAATAAAAAAAACAGATGTATTGACTGTCCAATATGATGTGCCCATTGTTGTAACCCAACGCTGCTTCTGATTGATTAACCTGCACCTCATATTGGCTCCTTCCCCAGAAACTGTCAGCTGACGTCTGACACAAAAGAAACCAAATAAGAAGAAAGTTCTGTTTTTCCAACTCAAGAAGAAAATGGATCACCTTGTCAGACTGTGTGTTTCCATCACTTGCTTCTCTAAATTTGTCTATGTTTAGTCTGAGACCTCTGCAAAAAATGTTTTAATTTCCTTCCACGCCTTACACATCACCTAGGTTTCGAATCCACAATATGGAACCATAAATATGTCCGAAAGTGCTGCACCAGAAACCAGAATTTCCTGTCTTTTTTTTTCAGTGGGTTCCAGTCAGACATAAGTAGAGATGCTGCTGGAGCAGAAAAGCCAGATTGAGTCCAGACAGGTTTTACCTTCAGAGAGATAAAACCTCTCCTGGTTTCTCCTTCTGACCACCAAAGTCAGACGGGTCACAAAATATTTTGAATGGTCAATTTCATAAAACTTTGTTTTTCATTTTTATTTGCTATTTCTAGAGTAGAATTAACACTGCATCTTTGTTTCATGTTTGACTATCAATATTTCCAATCAGTTTTAATCTGAGTACAACAGAATCTTCTTGCTTTTTTGTGTTAGAATTTGTTTAGTTGGAAAAACAGAATTCATCCTTCTTATGGATATTTGACACATGATGTTGATTTATTTATTTAAATTAATAGCTGGGTGTATTGTATCAACTCTACTCTGGTGAAGCCCACACACTTAATGCTTAAGGTGTTTTTTCTTTTTACTATAACTTTTCTCACTGACTGGTGTGAGCTTCTTTTGTTGCAGCTTGCAGCTTTCAGTATCATTGGATTGTTTTGGGCAATGACTAAAAAATGGAGATTATCATATTGTATCACCAGTAGATGCTCTACTGAGTGAGTAATAGTGCTAAACAGATTTGGCTGCCAGTGTTTTCAGAAACCTCAGCAGGTTTTATTACAGCTGCACTAATAAACACAGACGGTTATCAACACAACCTTCTGATGGTTTCTATCCTACAGCTGCTTCATCAGCCTGGCCTTTAACTGCAGCACATTGGACGCTTACTAAGGCTGCTGATGTAGGGACGGTGGTCTATGACAGCATAATACTTACAGAACACATTCTCTAATTTATACATTCATTATTAAATTGGAACAGAAAAGTAAACATCTGTCTTCAAGATCGGCCAAGCAGTGACATCATCACAAATCTAGGCAGGATGTTTGCCACAGTGGCTGGGTCAGGCTGGAAATGTACAATTAAATACTGTAGGTGTGAAACTGGAGCTCACTTTTCTACATGTTTACTGGATTACTGAAACATGAGCTTCCTGAAACAGACACATTTACAATGTGATTTCAAAGACATCCCAGGTGGTTTTTTATGGAGATAATCCCTGATAGTTTTGCTGTTCTGTAAACTAGATGCCCTGGTTCTACACAAATATCACCTAAAACAGTAATATGAACAGAGGTGCCATGTTTCCTTTTGCTGCATTAGTTTTGTTGATCATCCAGCAGCTCAGGGCCCAACCTCTGCAGCTGAGCATTGACTGTTTGGGAGAACAAGTGGTCTTTGTTATCTTTACACAGTGTCAAACCGAACAAGACCTTCACATTCAAAACTACACTTGAAGGTCCAGTTTTACTCTGGTAAAAAAGAATCAACTGTGAATCTAAGTAGTAATCATGTAGTTTTCGCCATATTGGGGATCACAGCAGGTTCTATTAATACAGATCCGGCGTTTCTGCTGGACCTGTTGTCATTCAAGTCAAATAATTATAACAAAATAAACATGTGTTACATTGGTCACCCTGTGAAAATCAATTCATAAGTTTTTAATACAGAAAAGGGACATTTACAAAGAGTCCAGGTGATGAAGATGTGCCATCTGACAGAAAAATAACACTGATTCAGTCTTCGTCTAATCATTCATACACAAATAATTATAGAGCCTTTATAAGGGCCTGAAGAAATCTGATGTGCAGTAAGTTTGGAGGTTGGATCTCAGTTAACATTTACATCCATTCTGTCAAAAAAAAAAAAAACAGTGAGCTTTAACAAATTCAACACAAGCACATCTAAAAATTCAAAAACATTTCCAAAAGTAATGTTTGACAATGAGCTCTGTTTTCCATCCCAGCGGGGTGGATGAAGAGTTCTGCCTCCTGTGTGTTCTCGATCAACAGTGTGCTCTGATGAACAAGTATTACACACCAATAACAGAGCTGCTAAGGCTCAGCATTGTTCAACTTTTAGATAATCTGCGTTACAATATTTAGGAAAACTAGAGTCTCCTAAAGACCTCTCCTTTTGACTGCCATATTGAATTTGGATATAAAATGTATCCCTAGTATTGATCTTGTGGACCCCAAGATTCTTTAACAGCAACTATTTGGAAGTTATGCCAGAAAGACATTTGTCCATCCTACCATCATAATCATGTTGAAACTCTACATGGGCTTTGAATGGAACCCTGTCTTTTAGTCAGAGGACTCTAAGATGACGCTTTTTGACAAAACCACTCCAAAAAGGTTTGCAATAAAGCAAAGAATAACTATATAGAAGCATATCATGCCCATCAAGCATAGTGGCGGATCTGTGATACTGTGGGCCTGTTGTCCTTCAAAGGCCCTGGAATCCTTGTTTAAGGGCATGGTATCATTACCTCTGAAATGTAAAGTACGGAAATATAAAAGGGTCATCATTGGAACTTTCAACAAGATAATGCAAAAAGACATGTATTTATTATTGCTAAATTTCACCCAATTGGATTAATATAATGATATATAATAATTGTTCATTGTGAGATTATGCCACTACATTTTTTTAAATAATTTTTTGTTCACGTCTTTGCCAGAGAAATGGATGAAAGTGCAGGATGCTTGTTGGCTTGTCAAAGTTTTCTGTAAGTTGTGAACAATTTACATGAAAAATAAATTTAGCTTCTCTTCTATAAATACAGCCTGCTGCAAATATGAACATTGTGGCTAAGAAGTGATGGCTCCTGTTTAGTGATTCCAGAGTATTTTCATGTCTTTCTACATGGCTGAGATTATTTCTTTGGGTTATAGTGGATGTATTTTAAAGCATACAAACAAAAAAAATAAATTAAGTTTTGAAATAAATAACGGCTGCACAGTGGAGCAGTTGGTAGCACTGTTGCCTTGCAGAAAGAAGGTCCTGGGTTCAATTCCTGGCCCGGGGTCTTTCTGCATGGAGTTTGCATGTTCTCCCTGTGCATGGTGAGTTCTCTCTGGGTACTCTGGTTTCCTCCCACAGTCCAAAAACATGACTGTCAGGTTAATAGGTCTCTCTAAATTCTCCCTAGATATGAGTGTGTGTGTGTGGTTGGTTGTTTGTCCTGTCTGTCTCTGTTTTCCTGCGATAGACTGGAAACCTGTCCAGGGTGTACACCGCCTCTCGCCCAGAACGTTAGCTGGTGATAGGCACCAGCATCCCTCCCAACCCCACTAGGGTCAAGGGTGTTAGAAAATGGATGGGTGGAATAAATAACTGTTGTGAGCCACAAATAGTCTACAAACAGTGACCCACCCAGATTCAAGAAGATTGTAAGTTGGACCAAATGGGAAAGTTTTTTACTCATAAGTCCATAAGACAGTAAAATAGTAAAGACATTTCAGTGTTAGTGTTCACAGATGGACTAACTGTTCATGGTTCTCTCCATCACAGTGTGTTGCCCATAGTGCTGCTCACCAAACCTTTGATGTTGGTGATGGGACGGACATCGTGTAACTGTCTTCTCCGATCAATGAATGTGGCCAACCTCGACCTGTCCAGAGGCATCTTGGAGTACTCACCTCCTTGAGCACCCCCCCGACCCACCCATGGGTGTTGTAAACATGAAGTGGCACTAGGCCTCTTCCTGGGATCCTCCTGCAGCACTGAAGACACAAAATCCCTGGCTGCCTGACTTACATGATGGAAGTATTCATCCGGGAAACAGAAGTCCAGGCGGCAAATGTTTACACACGTTTCCTCTGGTGACTCATCCAGAAATGGGGATACGCCACTGAGCATCACATAGGCCAGCACGCCCATGCTCCACACGTCTGTCGAAACAGACACTGGCGTACCTCGGATGAGCTCAGGGGCTGCAAACTCTGGGTTTCCAAGTAAGAGGTGGACATATCGGCGGCTAGCAGAGAGCTGGACGGCGTCACCGAGGTCGATGAGCTTCACAGATGGAGCCGGAGCTCTAAGTTCCACCATGATGTTCTCAGGCTGCAACAGGGAGAGATAACAATCAGCCCAAAATGACAGTAAAACTTTTTTTGTTTACCCTTGACTATAAGTTATCACCTTGAGATCCAGATGTGCCACTCTGCAGGTATGAAGGTGCTGGAGAGCCTCCAAAGTTTCTCTGATAAAAAATGCTACTTTCTCTTCCATCAGCTCATCGTGGGCAACAAGATACTCAAGCAAACGTCCATCTTCTAGCCTTATACATGTAATATCAAACAAAAAATGCAATTTTAGCCAAGATGCCCAAACATGAACATAAAACCACTAAATATTTCTGCTAAACAATCAGTGTTTAGCAGAATACTAAAGCTGTGACTTTTGAAACAACTTCAGTATTGTCTGGACAGTGCCACAAACTCACAGCTCAAGGATGAGCATCAGAGAGGTAGGAGACTCATAAGTGTCCAGCAGCGCCACCAGTTGGTGATTCTGGACATGACGGAGAATGTCTGCTTCATGAGCTACCTGTTCTTTCTTCTGCATCTTCTTATTCACAAACTTAACAGCAACCTGGACAGAAAAAAAAAAAGTTTCTCAGTGAAGAGACGCTCACTGTGAAAGTCCAGGCAAAACCACACAGCAAGTCATTTGTTAAATATCCAACTATTATATACTCATGTCATTTTTTTCAACCTTCTCTTAGAGCACCTTATAGCAAATTTTAGATGAAGGGAAACGGAGGAAAGGCAGTGATGTAGACAATAAGAGGAAGCAAAATATATAGAAAAACTCAAACAAGTAAAAAAATAAATAAAACAAATAGTAAATTCACAAAGTTCAAGGTATTTGTGATCAAATAAAAAAATTATAACAATTATAACAAATCCTCACATGTTGTGTCCTACCTCTTTCTTTGTTGATTTATTCAAACATTTTCTCACGACTGAAAAGCGCCCCCTTGTGAGGAAGTAGAGATCTTGCCATTAAAACTCTGAGCATGTTTCCCAGTGAATGTTATCTGGCGATTCGACAAGAGGCATGATGCTTTACCTTCCAATCTCGCTGATCTCAGTGAAGACTGACTCAAAATTTTCTTTCCAATGAATCCCTGTTCCATCACACCCAGAGGCTGAGCAGGAGAGAGGCAGACACACAAGAGGGTCTGAACAGAAACATATTTTATTCTAGATATTTTCATGTCATGTTGTGTGGAAAACTTGGAAATCCCATTGAACCCACCTGGTTGGACTGGTTAAAGGATTGCCTTTTTGTTTTGTGATTTTATTGCAGCAATAATAATAATAATAATAATAATAATAATAATAATAATAATAATAATAATAATAATAATAATAATAATAATAATAAATAACTTTATTTATTGATTTATTGTTTTTATTCAGTATTTTTTCAGCAGGTTGTCTGAAACCTGATATAAAATCTTAAAGGGTCTATTATGTTTCTGATATTTTGGGATGCATTTCTAATTGTGTTTCCATTCCAGATGTGCCAAAGTTTCTTGGGATTCTGTTAATATAGGAAAAAACACAGTTTTGCTTTCATAAAATAAGAAAAGCAATTAAAATCACATGTGAATAAACTTGTTCACTCAATTAGTAATTAAGAAACATCATCCTCCTACCACTTCCTGTTGTTTTCTTTGTCGTTTTGCCTGGTTGCAGATCACATGACTAGTGTGATGCAAAAAAAGTGTTTCCATAATTGTATTATGGCTGAAAATCCACCTCCAAGGACAAAAACATTATGAGAAAATGTTTTTGTATTTTTTTTTTATTATTGTTGTGCCTCTATTAAGCAAATTTGTTTTCATAAATCCAATATGTGCAAATATATGGTCAATGGAAACAGCTACTGCTAGATCAAGTTAAAATCTATAAAGTTGTTAAAGGAGTTACACTTTCTAAGACTTAACACGATTAAAGTTCATTGATAACTTTCACATCACTTTATCTTGAATGAATCTATTGTGCATTCCAATGAATGAATGGAAAAATAAGTCAATCAATCAATCAATCAATCAATCAATCAATCAATCAAGTTTGTTTGTATAGCACAGTTTAGCAACAATACGGTTCAAAATCAGTTAAAAAACATGGAGTGTATGAGTTTGTGCTTCTTACTGCAGCTGCCTAGTGTGACCATATTTGAGGGTTGTGATGGAGGGCCAACTCCCCAGCGGTTGGAGGCTCGAACTCTGAATTGATAGTGACCTCCAGGAATAAGATTATCAATCTGGACACACTCCTCCCTGCAGCTGGCCGCCTGCTGCCACAGGAATGAGTCTGTGAGTGGGAGGAAGGGGAATGAAGAGGAAGAAGCGCTTAGTCTTTTTGGAACGTCAAAGAGCATCTTTTGATTCAACAGTTTCCACAGACCTTCCTGTCTGTACTCTACAGCATAACTAGTGATGGCGCAGTGAGCAGATGAAGCTGGAGGTGGCCAGTGGACCAGCACCGTGGTGCTGCTCGCCTCCTGAGCCAGAGGCCTCCCCGGGGCTGCTGGGATACCTTCAATTTAAAATGATGAAACAGAAAAGCATTGGAGCTGCAGCAGGGGGGTTACTAGTGGTGAAAAACAAGAGAGGCACCTTGAACTTTAATAGAAGCAGAGGAAGAAGCAGAGCCATGATCATTAACAGCAACACAGGTGTAGATCCCTGTATCCTGAGGCATTAAGTTGCAGATCTTCATCAGGATGTCACCAGTGTCCCTAGATAGGAGAGAAACAGAAGGAAACAAAAAATGACAGAGGACGTAGCAAAAAAAAAAAAAATGCTGAGGAATGAAGCTAAAAACGGAAGGCATTTTGTTTTCACCTGTGGTCTGTTTTACCTGATATCAATGGTGAAGCGGTTGTTACTGGTGACGGGGTTCTGGTCGGGGCCCTTCACGGTTACTGTGGGTTTGGGTCGTCCACAGACTTTACAGCAGAGGACAACTGTCTCCCCAAATGCACACACCACATCTGACAGCGGTAACAGGAAATCCGGGGCCACTGCAGACAGTAAACACATCACAGCCGTTTCCTCCTCAGGACACCCAAAGGCCACTCTGAGGCATAGCGTGGCCTCATTCCATAGAAGGTTTAGCTTCTATGGAACAGCTGTTGTCAACTATTTACAGTCATTATTTAAATACATAATGACTGTATTCATGTTCCTGAGTCTGTTTGTATCTACACCAGTGGTGCTATTTTGTGTTCATAATTTTATTTTATTTTTTTTATTGTAGCCTTGTGCTACATTTGGTTTATTTCTCTTGAATGTGTAATATTTACAGAAATTGATTGATTGCAGTTGCACAAAAAAATGTTAAGTTACATGTACAATCATTTTTACCCAGGTCTGTTTTACTATTTTTTTTTACCTTCTACCTTTACAAACCTTCCAGGATTCTGCCGAATCATTCTGCTAACAGCATGATTCGGCCTCCACCATGCTTCACAGGGGTGAAGCTGGTTAGGGTTGTTTGCTCAGGGCGCCAAACAGGCAGAGATCACCTCTGGTGAGACTACCAGCACCAACCAGCTGAACCTCTGTTGAATTAGGTCTTCCTCTTTAAAGGGGTAAATATTTATCCAATTACTTATTTCAAGTTAAATAGTTTTACTTAATCTGCTTTTTTTTGTTGTAGAAATCAGTTTCATTTGATATGAAAATTGTTTTTTTAATTGTTTGGCAAAAAATACATTTTTCTTTTATGATAACTTATAACAGCTCTTTAGACCTTGACTATTAATGAGCTCTATGAAAGTTCTACCAAATTCAACTTTTAACCCTAGGGTGGTGGTTATATGATTCTAGTTGGAGGTTTTCTTTAACACTTTTATTATTGTTCTTGGTATTTTTTTATTTTATTAAAATTGAAGTTATAAAAAGAAATAAAGTGTGTGAGGGTTGAGGGTCTGGTTTATAGCGTGACAGTAAAACGTAAAGATGACACTTTCCCTTAAGACATGTCTTACAGTTCTCAGATTAACACCACTGGATCGTGTGAATTAATTTGTGTCTCACCTTCCTGGATGAAGTTTGGGTTAAGAAGCTGGAAAGCAACAACAGCAAAAAAAAAAGATACCAGTTAGGTTGCAAACATTGAGCAAGTTTATTTGCATAGCACATTTCAGCAACAAGGAAATACTTTACACAATGGAAACATAAAAGAACAAACAAACATTAAACTGTAAGTGACAAAGACTAATGGAAAGTGATGAAAAGTTGGAAACCATGTAGTAGTTAATGGATGAGTTGGGTTGTCGATTAGTTCTTGTAGTAATTTTGGAAACCTGGTGCTCTGATTCCATTTAGCTTTACAAGTGGTTTTGTGACCCATTACAGACTGATGGATGTTAATGACCAATGTAACCTATGTGTTGATTCTACAGGTCTGGGTGTGGCTAATGACATTCTTCCCAAACAATGTGGTTAATCACAGCTAACTCATGATTGAACAAGGAACAGAAGAATAATCAGATTTTTTTCTTAGGATCAGACTGGCTTAGATAACTTTTTGCTCTTAATAGATAAAATCTAAATTTGAACATTTCTGTTGTATTTCCTCTGGTTATTTTTTATCTAAAAATAACTTGAGGATCATCAGCTGGATGTTCTGAAACATTTAAACATAACAGAAACAGAAGAAATCTCCAAGGTTGGAGGAAGGGATTTTAACAGCACTGCATCTAATTTTATGCTAGTTAGGCAGCGAATACCTCCATGCCCGTCTTTGGGTCAAGGTCTTCCTCACTTTCTGACTCATCAGAGGTGTGCAGGTCCTGGTGGACAGCAGAGAAACAGGACAAGAACAACAGGGGAAAAGGAGGGAGAGGTTTGTGTGAGCAGAAGAGAAAAGGCCAAGCAAATTAAGGCTGTCAGTGGAGAAGACAAAGAGGCTGATAAAATGTAATTTGTCTCAGCGGGTTAAAACTAAATATGCAGAAGATTTTTAAAAAATCAACAAATATTAAGATGGAAAAAATTATTACATTTAAAAGCCTTTATACATATGAAGGGCACTCACTTGTAATGTTTCTTTATTGATTTTAAATCATTTCTGATTATGCTGTCTTTTATTCTTACATCTACAAAAATCTTTATTTTTGACAGGAGCACAACTGCCATTTTGCACCATCAACCCTTCTGATCAACACCAGCATGCAACACAGGTGAAGTGTCTTGCCCAAGGACACAGCAGCAGACGCAGGTGAAGCAGGAACTTAAGGTTTTCTCCCACAGTCCAAAAACACACGAAGTTAACTGTGGATTCTAATTCTGCCCTTAAGTGTGTGAGACTGGTTGTACTGTGTGTCATAAAAAAACATTTCTGCATTTTTCAACCTGATCACCTGCAGACAAGAGTTGATCCCTGAAATGTGATCATTTCAGGGACTATTTTCAAGTGCTGATTTTCTACTGTGTAAGTGGGTTTATATTAGAATGCAGTTGCATAAGACTTTACAAATTTGTTCAACCCTCTTCATAAACATGATCTTCTGAGAAAGTTTTTAACTTCACTAACATGGATGAAAAATTTTTAACTATTAAACTTCCAGCTCACCTGTAAAGATTTAGTAAAGATTGTTCAGTACACATATGTATGTCTCTTCATCTTCCTGGACACTAAATCTATTTCAGAAAACTTAAAAGTTTATTCTTGGAGTAACATGTTTGAACATCCAAGCAATCAGATGTTTAGCAAACTTTGACTGCATAATTAGGTTAGAACAGAAAATTTGACAAACTGTGTGATGGATTTAACAAAATGCAAATCATGAGAATTCCAAACTGAACAGGTTTTTATTGTAGCTTTTAAAGACACATCTTAAACAAATTACAGTCATCTACAATTTGGATAAGATGGTCCAATCTCCTGAACTGGAATTTCAACTGCAGTAGTTGTTAAATTTTTTTCATTTTGTAACATTTGTTGTATTTCCATTTTAAATGTGTACAAATCATTGTCAATATTTTTGCTAACGTTGAAAAAGCACAAATCTGCAATTGGGGTGTTTCTATTAAATAAGAAATTAATTTAAAATCACACATGAACAGTGGTGCTTTCTGATATGGGCGACATGGGCGACATGGGCTCAGGGCGGCATCTTGTGGGGGGCGGCATGAGCTGCAATTTTGGGGAAATTTCAGTCAGCAATTTTACAACTTAAGAACTTTCAATTCAACATATTTCAATAACACAACTTGTTATGAACTGTGTGATACTGTTAGACAGGCATGCTGAAGTCCAGTCCTCCAGAGCTCCCATCCTGAAACTTTCAGATGCTTCCCTGCACCAACACACCTGAAGCAAACAAATGGCTCATTACCAGGACCGTTCAGAGCTGATCCCCGTCTGTTGGAGTAAGGATGCATCTAAAAATTCCAGGACGGTAGCTCTCAAGGACTGGACTTGAGCACCCCAGAGTAAGAGCTCTGGTGGAATCATCAGCTGCATATTGTCCAGATCCCATCATCCTCCTACTGCTTCATGTCATCTTCTTTATTGGTTTACAGCTGAAAAACCATCAAAGTGCAATTTATTTTATCCAAAACCTTTTTTCTTTTTGTTTTTTTATTGGCATGTTTCCATAAAGCAATTTTATTTTCAAAATTGCAATTTGTGCAATTTTATGGCTTATGGGAACACAGCTATTGACACTTAGGGATGCACCTGAATGTACAATAAAGATGATGTCCTGCTCTGTATAAGGCAGCACAGGCCTACTGGCTCCTGCTGCAATCAGCTCAGTGTTTGGGACATGTCATCACAGATTTAAGATCAGTTTCATAAAACATCTGAATGTACAGAAGGACTGAAAGAGTTACAGCACATACACACCACATCAACCACTGGAACCACCGGCCAGCTATACTCACTTTAGCCTTGTGGCTGGGGCTTGGCAGGGCTAGCGGGAGGGGGGAGACTACGCCATCTTTGGGTTTACGGAGGAGGCTGTTCTCCTGACTCCTGAACCCCAGAAAGGAGCTGTCCCTGGATTCAGCACGTTTCCTAGCGCGTAGCGTGTTCCATGACAAAGACTTCCTGTGCAGTGCATGAAGGACAAACATCAAGCAAACAATTACATAGTAACTTAGCAGTGTCCAGCTCAGCCATTGTGTGGATGCAACAATAGCTGTCAGGTCAGAATAATGGAGGTGAACAGATGAAATCCAGAGGCATTTAAAGCTATCTGTTGCTCTGGATTCATTTCCCTGTGTGGAGATGAATAATTGTCTTTAGAATTAGTTGTTTCAGAGTTTCCTGACTTTACAGAAAATTTGGTAACACTTTATTTAATGGGTTGTGAACACGACTGTCATGACACCATCATAAACATGACATAACACCTGTCATGAACATGAGTAAGTCTGTATCATGACAGTCTTATTTACAACCCGTCAAATAAAGTGTTACCGAAGATTTTTTAAGATACAGGAGGATTCCAGGACAAAAGAAAGAAAAACAAACTTGTCAAAAACATTTAAATGAAATTCAACAAAATCTTTTTTGTATTTTTTCAGATTTTTTCCCCCAAAATATCTATTCTGTTCTGCCTAGAAGACATTAAAGGAATTTTGTGCATTTTTATTTGAATGAAAGATCCTGTCAGTATTATTCTCTATGTGAAGCTGTAGCCTTGTTGCCATGGCGCTGCCACTGCACAGACATGGAAACTGGGGGAGTTATTGGAGTAACACCTCTTTCCTTCAGTAAACATCTTCAGTACCAGCAGGCCCTGGGGAAACTCTGCCATATTAACTAGACATGAGGACATGGTTGGTTTTGCTTCTAAGTTTCAATCAATATTTAGGAAATCATGTTAGACCAGTTATTAAAGAAACTCTGGGTCTTTGTCCATTAAAAGAATCTTCATGTAACTTACCTCTTGCGGTATTTAAGCAGCTATTTTAAAATCATTCATTTGATGTTTCATATTCACTTAAACCAAATTAAGCTTCTATTGTTGATGGATAACCATCAAGGCCCTCAAGACCATCCATTTGTGTCAAATAAAAAAAGGTGAATTAATTTTTTATTATATTGTCCACTGAATTTTTTTTATCTGAATTACCTCCATTATTTAATTATTATCTATACATTAACCAAGTTCTTGTTTAATGTAGGCATATCCATATGAATAGCCATTATACTTTGAACACAGCCATTCATCCTATCAGAATTCCATCTGGGCGGTTGCTAGGCAGATAAAGGACTGTATCAACTCAGTGACTGGTTTACCCTCTGGGATTTTATAGTAAGCCTTTCAATGCAAATTCTTCAGCAGAGTTGACAGAAAACCAGCCAATCAGAGCATTTCTCAAAGAGGATGGGCTTTGTGATGCTACAGTTCATGAGAGGTTCTCTCAGCTGAAGGATGCACCAATCAGAGCTCTGGATATAATTTAACACAGAGTGAGCTGGTTGTGTTAGTAACTGAGAAGTCAGTTCCATTGAGGGGCTGTTTCAGCTGAACAGCTTCCACATGGTTCATCAGAATATAATCTGTGAGCATGTAAAGAGAGAACCTGTCATGAAAAGACTTCCCATTTAGTGGACATAAAATCAATCAACTCATATAAGATTACACACCATGAGTGCAGTCTTTTATAAAACTGTTGTAAAGTGGGCATCTTTCCACATTTGCTCTGCTCCTTGCTCCTGTGTCTTGGACCTAATGTCACTTTTTATGTCAAACTCATCAATATGCTTTTACAACTGAAACCATTTCTGGTAAGTTGATGTGCAATGTTCAATCTGAGCCTATGAAGCCTAACCTGACTGGTTTTCATATCATAATCTGGTGTATCTGTTTTACCAATTTTTGTGGCTGGATGATGGTTTGGTTCTGAATATTGGTGGTGTTTCCTGTGTTGTTCCTGCTCCTTAACAATCAGAAGATTTACTATGGCGATAAAATGCTGGCCCTCTCAAAGCTCTACATCAGGGGTGTCAAACTCCAGTCCTCGAGGGCCGGTGTCCTGCAACTTTTAGATGTGTCTCTGCTGCACCACACCTGAATGGAATAATTAGGTCATTAGCAAGGCTCCGGAGAACT
>CAEFZY010020144.1:0-20178 GCA_903066815.1 Brachyrhaphis roseni | reverse complement strand
AAGAGAACCAGTTAGAGAGGAGAACCAGTTAGAGAAGAGAACCAGTTAGAGAAGAGAACCAGTTAGAGAAGAGAACCTGTTAGAGAGGAGAACCAGTTAGAGAAGAGAACCAGTTAGAGAAGAGAACCAGTTAGAGAAGAGAACCAGTTAGAGAAGAGAACCTGTTAGAGAGGAGAACCAGTTAGAGAAGAGAACCAGTTAGAGAAGAGAACCAGTTAGAGAAGAGAACCAGTTAGAGAAGAGAACCAGTTAGAGAGGAGAACCAGTCTGACAGGAGAACCAGTCTGACAGGAGAACCAGTTAGAGAGGAGAACCAGTCTGACAGGAGAACCAGTTAGAGAGGAGAACCAGTCTGACAGGAGAACCAGTTAGAGACGAGAACCAGTTAGAGACGAGAACCAGTTAGAGACGAGAACCAGTTAGAGTTGATGGTGATCAGCTGGGCCTCCTGATGATTAAAACCTCAGATGTTGGTTAAACCTTCAGTTGTTGCAGAAACCAGGAGAAGAGTTTGAATTCTGATGTTTCCAGTGGAAATGTTGCTTTGCCATTTTGTTGTTATGATTATGGCATTTCTGCATTTTATATTTTTGTGGCCAAATTGTTGGCATGAAATATTCTCAAAGTAATAAAATACACTGATCTTCCAACAGGGTTTTGCTTGCCAATGGCTCATGAAGGAAAGCATGATGAGCAGCAGCTTGGAAACTGACTGTAGAGCTGAATGGTGACCAGAGAACAGGACGAGTTCCTGGTGTTTATTTGTCTTGCATCATTTCCCTGCAGTGTGAATCTCTTCAGAGAACTGAATCCTTGTTCCAGTCAATAGAATCCAAGCAAAACAAGGTAATTGTTGCTGTGACAAAGGGTAGCAAAAGCAATTGGGCCTTAAACAGTCAATGTGGTGCAAACTTCTCTTTACAATACAGTTCAACTGGAGACCAATGAAGTGGAAATAATTGCTGTTTGCTGGCGTTGCCTGCAACGCCTCATTCTTTGCTTCAGAAAACTGTGAATAAAATCTTATCTGAGTTTATTGGCAGATATTTAATCTGGTCCTATATAGTCTGTCTAGTCAAAGTACTGCATGGAAAAAAATGGCCAATTACAAAAACATGAGCATTTCAGGGATTGTCCTGTAGATGTCAGCAGAGATCAGATCACATCTTTAGATATTTTTACATCATTTATGGGGAAACTTGTCCAGGTTCTGTATTTTATGGAGAATTTTCTTCAAATCTTTAATAATTTTTACCTAAATTCATATTTCAGCTGTATGTACCATTACCCCTGTGTTACATGTAGTTTTATAAATTCCTAGTAATTTTACTTTTGTATGTTTCCTTATTTCTGACTATTTTAAAACTGCAAAGCTTTTCAAATTTACACACAATAGATGAGAAAAAACTAAATAATTTAAGGGTTAAAATGATTCATGAAGATGAATTCAGTTTAATTTACAGAAATTTGTTGGAAAACTGCTTTTATTTATGCGTCCAGTGGAGCAACAAACTGTTATCACATTAGTCTCTTTTCTTTGACAGAAACAGTTGAATGTTTTCTGAGCAGTTTTTCTGTCATCATGGCAGGAGGAGGTTTTAAATTCCTCCTCATTCACATCTTCATTAATCTGTTTTAAATCCAGATTCTTAAATCCGCTGCAGCTTTTTCTCTCCTCTGCTGCAGAAACACGGCTGGACGTCTGACCTGCTGACAAACTGAAACTAAAATCACGTTAACAGCTTTTCACCGACTTCCTCCACTCAGACGGTGAAACGTTTTTAATTAAGTTGTTATTTGGAGTCGGCTGGGTAACAATGGGGAGATTACATTCTGATTACTCTGGGATTAAGACTAGAAAACCTCCCTGATTTTCTCCTCATCCCTACATTAGTTGTTTCTTGTGTTTCTCTGCAGTGAAACTTCTGGTTTGGGTGATTTTAGTTGAGCTTAAAGTCAATCAAGACTTTACAGAGAAAAGTTGAATTGTTTTGAATTTTATTTTGGTGGAAATAAGATTTAGATAAAAAATTAGCTGCATTAACCCCAAAGCTCTAATTATAAGTTACTCAGGCTAAACTACTGCTACACCAACAAGGTGCTTAGCAAAAGCTAATGCTATTACATAGTATTGAGTGGAAGCTAATGCTAAAGTGCTAACTTCAATTAAAATTTTATCTGTGTTGAAACTCTGAAAATCTGGAGCATAAATTTAATTTTAATGTTCAATAATGACCTTATATTGTTCTTATGTTCATTTCTTCTCTACTGTTTGTTTTACTTTATGTTTCAAATATTAATTCAGAGGAAAAAGACAGTAAACGATCTTCACCCACTTCAAAATAAAAGCATGAATTTAAACTTCGTTAACCAAAACTTTAACACAGATGTTGAACTTTATTCATCTAAATGTTTACTAAACAGTAAAGTATATTAATGATGTAGAATTTATTTAGGGGAAGCTAAAGTTAGCTAAAAGGCTAAACAAAACAATTAGCTTAGCTGTTAGCCAAATTCTGCAGCTTTATGTTCTTGAATACCAAAATATTGATACAGAATAAACAAAAGAGCTGAAAGAAACATTTAGTTTTATAGACATACATATTATATTATAGATGCTCTAAAACAGGATATCTTCTTATTTTAGTGAAATAAATCTGCAGATGAAAGTAAATGTGACTCAAACTAAAGTAGCTTTTATAAGCCAAACTTCCACTGACTGGATGCTCTGGAGTTTATTTACAGCGTCACGTTAACGGTGATTAAAAACACATACATGCCACACTTTACTGCAATTTATATTATTTTCCATCATTTTCACTCCAATTTAAAACTCTTACTTTATCTCATAAACCAAAACACATTGAATTTTATGGTTAAATAATTTAAATAAACCTGCAAACCTTCTTTATTTTATTTCTTTAATGTTTTCCCATTAGGAGTTTCAGAAAACCAGGCGACGGACTGCAGAGCAGCTCCTGTTTGTTTTAGATAAGAAAGCAGCAGATAATCAAATCCAAGCTCATCAATAAACTGGAGATAAGAGGCAGGAGAGAACGGCTGGAAATACCTGCAGATAACAGAGAGGCTGGAAACTGAAAACCGGTTCAAACAAAACTCTGAGCATCAGCAGCATAAATAAAGCTTTAATTTAACAAACCAGGTTAGATTTAAAGACAAAACGTCACATTGGATCAGTTTGAATCACAGGAAGTATTTTCTTTCACAAAGAAAAAATAAAATGACAAATGACTTTAAAACATTTCCATAAAAATCTTATCTACAGTTTCCTTCATTTCATTTATATTGGAGAATATTAGGCCCACTGAACAAAAAATATGATCTGTTTTCAGAATTTTGACTTTAATGTTGGATGAATGTCAACAAAAAAAGCCAAAAATAAATGTAAAAATTCTGAGGGAAAAGACACAATTTTGAGAAAACACAAAAAATTTTGAGGGAAAAAAATCCACATTTCTGGAAGGAAAGTCAGAAATCTGAGATTAACGTTCTAAATCTGAGGTTAAAAAAAATAATTCAGAGACTAAATAATTTTCTGAGATTAAAGTCAGAATTCTGAGAACAAAAGTCCCAATTTTGAGAAAAAAAAACTTTAAAATTCTGAGAAAGAAATCTAATTTCTGAGATTAAAGTTAGAATTCTGAGACTGAATTCAGAATTCTGAAAGAAAAAAGTCAGAATTTGAGTAAAATGTGACTATTTTGAGGGGAAAAAATGTCAAAAAGTGAGTACTGTAAGAAAAAAGTAAAATCTGACAAAAAAAAAGAAGTTAGAATTATGAGGAAAAAAAATCTAAATTTCTGAGATTAAGATCAGAATTCTAAGGGAGAAAAAGAATCAGATTTTTTTGTAGTGGTACTAATCTTCTTCCGTACATTTAGATCTTTCAGACAAACAGGTTTTATTTTGGAAGACGTTTTCTCTGTCCAGTCAGCTTCATAAAAGCACATCAGCAGGTTTTTTCTCATTAAAATAAATACTGCAGCATCATCAATCTTATTATTGACAAGTCGGTTTGGAGCCGATTAGAGAATAAAATCCGGTGACATCAGAAGACGAGGAGAGCAGGAAGTAGCATCAGCAGACACAGGAAGCAGCTGAGAGGAGTCAATCTGACCGCCGACGAATGATACCAACGAACCTCTTCATCCGAATCATCTGGGAGAAAATGAAATATCATTAATATCATGTCTACAGAGACATTTAATGTAGTTTAAATGTTATCTTGTTCTTTCACTTTCTCTAAACTTAGCTTTTCTTATCTCGGCTCTTAAAGAGACACGTTTATCTCCCAGGCAGGAGAAGGAAAACTTTCACTCTCTACTCGCCTGCAGCTCGTTTAGTTTTGGAGAAAAGACAGAAGGAAGTGACTCTGATGGATTAACTAACTTCAAATGTTACCAGTTTAAATAAAGTGAGACACGTTTGCTTTGACTTTTTTTAGCTCCATGATGAAGATTTAACCTTCAGGATGAAACTCAGAGTTTTACATGAATTAGGATGGCTAAAGTTTTACATTATCTGATGGAGGCATGTCCAGAACATTTGACACTAAAAGTGTTCCATAGAAACTTTATTAAAGATATTTATTTCCCAAAAATGTTTTACGTCTTTATTTTATTTATCCATAACAAATGTTTGTGATTTTTTTTCTTTTTGAACATGAATGAAAGAATGAATGAATTTTTTTAGGAGAAAAATACAAAAGTAGATTTTTTTTTTTAGCAGTTAGCATGTGTGAGAAGTTGCATCTTTAGACAGTATTTCTAACAAGTTCTAAAATCATAATAACTTTTGGCATCATTTCATTCTCATACAATGCTAATGTTAGCAGTTAGCATGTTTGGAGGGTCCAGAGCAGTTTTATAGAAACAGGAGGGAGTTTGGGTCGGTTCTGTTTTAGTTCTGTTGACAAATAAAACCCTTTAAGAGGAAATTCAACTTCTAAAACTTTTCACATTTTGCTTTAAAGAACAAAGTTTTGGGACCTCAAACAAAAATCAAACTAGATTTGTGTTTCTTTTCTTTTCTAGTTTTCAAAAACATCCCAAAATGTTTCTGCTTTCAGGTTTTGTTGTTCAGGAGTTTAATAGGAAACTATTTGGGGGATAAAAGGTTTGAACTGTAAATGAGAAGGTGGAGCAAATTTATTCAGCCTCATTTACACTCAAAGGGATTTTTTTTGTTTTAGGGTGAAACGTGTGAATGGTGGGTTTTACAGCAACCTGTGGGTGTTGATTGCTCTTCCACACCTTTAAGATTACAAAACCTTTCAGAGATTACCTGAACCACAAATAAACCAAAAGAATTAAAACTAGAATAAAACTTTGGAGAATCTCGTCTCAGAATGACTCCCAGCTTTAACACTTTTATATTAAATAAGAACAGATAATACTTGTTGGTATTTGTGTAAACTTTCTTACCACAATCTTCATGGAAAACGTGAGGGAAGCAATGCAAGACGCCGTAGAAACAGCGGCAGTAGGAGCAGCCTTTCTGGACCCACTCGCCATGAGGAACAACGTCACATCGTCTGCAAACAGACAAACCCAAACACTCTCAAAACGGCCAAAAGAGCCACAGCGAAAGGCCGGGGATCAGAACAAAATGATTATAAATGTTAATGTTGCTGAAAACACAGAAGACCATCCGGTGGTTTACCTGAGTCGGGTGTCGTACTCACAACTCCTCCCGGTGAAGAGTGGAGGGCAGGCGCAGAAGCTGCCCAGGATGCAGGTTCCTCCATTTTTACAGCAGCTGCGGCTTTGATCAGCACCTTAAAACATGTCAAACATCAACCGGATCCTGTTTCTATCAGCCTCAGTTATAAGAGAGAAACATTTCATCTTCACTGCAAAAACAAAATCTCACCAAGTAAAGTTAATCTAGATTGTAGTGAAAATATCAGTAAAGCTGAAATAAGATAAAGTTTAATTCTTGTTTCTTTCCATTTTCCTTCAAGATGTCAGACTTTCTTATTTGGTCAATATATATATAGATGCATATTATTTTGTTTTTTCCATCCAGAACCAGAGCAGAACATATTAGACAGGTAAATATTAGGAATAGATAAAAAATGTAAATTAAAAATGAGCAAAAACTAGAAAACGTTTTTGCTCCTTTTCTAGTTTAAATTCTGGAAAATTGAAAACAATGATCTGAATCTGAAGTTTTACAGATTACACATGTAATCTTCTCTGTTTAACAGACTGTTATTGTCTAATTTTCCTTGTTACAGATTTGAAGTTTTATTGTGTTTGAACATAAAGACGAATCTTCCTCCTCAGATCAACTCTGCAGGTTTTCAGTTTGAATCTGCTGTCCAGCTGCTGCATCTCGTCTCTCTGTGTGTCTGTGAAATAAACCAGAGGCTGCAGCTGCATTCCAGCTTCACTCCTCCGCTCCACACCAGTAAACACCAGAGTCTGAGCAAACATCTGAAAATAACAGAGAAACACTAAAACTCAACATCCAGACATCAAACCTGAAACCTTAAAACTCCTTCCTGCTGCAGAAACACTGATTCAGTTACACAGGTTCACTGTTTGAGTTAGTTTTTATTAATTCCTGCAACATTTTAATGCAAACAGGAACAGAGATGAGTTATTTCCTGTGAAAACAGACATCATTGTGTGTGTGTGTGTGTGGGGGGGGGGGGGGGGGTGTGTGGGTGTGGGTGGGTGTGTGTGTGTGTGTGTGTGCGCGCGTGTGTGTATGTGTGTGTGTGTGTGTGTGCGCGCGTGTGTGTATGTGTGTGTGTGTTATCTGCGTACTGCTGGTGAGGCCGATGAAGGGCAGCACGGCACTGGCGTCTCGGTGTTTACGGTCGCCGCTGTTTGGAGAATTCACCTGGGTAAACTGGGACAGAAGCTCCTGGGAGGACTGGGAGGACTGGGCCGGAGGAGGAGGAGGAGGAGGAGATGAGGAAGATGAGACAGCAGTAGAAGAAGAGTGGAGGATTCCCTCAGAGACTGAAAGAAATAAAAAGTCAGGTTTGAGTAAATAATTGTGAGTCTAATTTGAAATTCAGAATAAATAAATAAAATCATTTAATAATCAGGTGAATCTGATTTAATGGACAAAATGTTTCTGGTTCAGGGAGAAATCAGAGACTTCAGTCTGACATTTAAACCACATTGCTGGTTTCTCACCTTCCTGTTACTGTTTCAGAACAAAGTCTCACTTTTACATCTGACTGATGTGGAAATGAGGAGAAACCAGCTGGAGCCAAACTGGGTGAAATTGCTCCAAACCAGTTAAACCAGTTAAACCAGAGTCTGACCAATGAGGAGGAAACGTCTGAATTTACATTGTGAGTCTGAAAATATCTGATTGTTTTAACAGTGAGAGACAATTAAAGGCTTTTCTCTGATCAGCATGATGCGTTCAAATACATCCGGAAACTAAATACACATTTTTTGGATAAAACCTCTGTTTTAAAGACAAACTTTAACTGATTTTTACAGAAGAAGATTAGGATCATTGAAAAAAAAAGAATAATTCAAATTTTAATATCAGAATTTTTTATTCCATGTAAACTTTGTCAAAATCCAAATAAACAAATATTAACTGTCTGTCAATTGTGTTGATATAACATGAAAATAATCAAACATTTTACTTCCTGTTACTGGATTTGTAAACTAGCATTTTATTTTTAACTTCATCCAAACTGAAATATTTATTTGGTAAGTTTGAGTTTTAAGAGCAAACTCGAAATATTCTCAACGTTGTGGAAAATTTAAGAATAATTTTATAGTTTTACGAGGTGCATTTGAACGCATCATGAAATGATCGCCTCTAATAAAGAAGCTCGTAACAAACAGAGTGAAGAAAAACCAACCTGAGGGAGAGAGAAACCAGAGAAACCAGAAAACACCCAGCAGGAATCTGAAAGGAGCAGAAACAGGATTAAATTAATTAAAATGGAGAAAAAAAACAAGAAAATTAAAGGTTTTTAGCTTTTTAGGACTCACCTGAACTTCTGCAGTTTCCTCATTGTTTATTTAAAATATCCAAGTTCCCAATTCTTGCACTTTTAATATGAGAAAATAAAATAAATACAGGAAAAATAAGAAAAACAATCTGTGAAATTTATCCGTAAATGTTCACAAAGTTCCCAGAAAAAGAAAAAATAAATATCAATAAATCCAGGAATAAATCTGAGCTCCAGGTTTTCTCAGCCTCACTGGTGAACAAATGATCAGATCCTGATTTAAACTCATCCCTCCTCTCTGCTCTCCAGGTGATTCCCATTCCGGAAGTGGGCGGGACTCTGGAAGCCACGCCCCCTTTCTGAACCAACAAGAACCGACCTGAAGGGAAAAGGTTTAGATTTATTTATTCCAGAATAATTAAAGTAAAACTGTTTATGTAACAATTAAATAAAATTAATTTAACAAGGATATAAATGAAGTTAAAATGAAGTTTGTTATAAAAGTTTCTTTCATTTCCTCTGAAATCTTCAGGGATTTAATTTCTTTAATTTCTCTACTGAGGGAAAATGTTCAACATCCTGTGAATTAAAGCTTAAAAATAAAAACTAGCTCAGAATTAAGTTTAAATTAGATTAACCTTTACATTTTATAACATTTTCTCTTCATATTATTTTTCTTTTTTGTTTATCTTTTGCTGAAAAAAGGGAAAATTAGTTTGTTTTGCTGTAATAAAAATAGTATGTCTTTATTTTTATTCATATGATTATTTTTTGTATTTTACTGTCATTTTATTATCAGTTTATCCAACATAATTTTATTCTTGTGATTGTTGTGAAGCATTTCTGTGTTTTTCAGCTGAACCTTTCAACCCCCCACCTGCAGGTCTGCTAACCTCGTTAGCATCCAGTCAGATGCTAATCAATCAGCTGCTTCCAGCAGGAAAAACACAAAACCTGCAGAAACTTAATAAACAGTCCAGAAAGTTCAGGTTTTAACTTCATTTCTTCATATTTTCATTCCAAACACCTCAGTTTATTCTGGCACATTAAAATGTTTTTTATCGACACTTTTTATGTTTCCTGAAAACCTTTTTAGGAAACTTTTTAACTCAGTTTTCAGAGGAAAGTCTCCAGTGTTTTTAGATACACTCCTTATGAATCATTCTGTTAAAAAAGGTCAAAATGTTTTGAAGTAACATTTTTAAAAATAGAAGTAAAATGTTAAAATGACCAATATAAGGTTTACTATTCACAGCAGTGAAACTGGTGAACCTCAGGGTCGTGTTTTTGGCCCCATTCACATGGAAACTGTGGAAACTAAACAGGTTTCTTCAGGTCTGATTGCTGGTTTCCAGCTGCATTAACTGATCATTGTTCTTTAGATACAAAGATAATAACTTAGGTTCTGTTTCTGCTTAACCTAAAGGAAGTTTCAGTTTAAAACTTTCAAGAATTTTAATCTCCTCTTGTTAACAAATAGGATAAATAACAACAAAAGAATAAGAAGTCAATAAAAAAGAAAAAATTAACTGATTTTGTTTTGTGGCTCTGAAGGTTCAGGTTCTGAGGTTAAATCGTGTAAAGCTGCGGCTCCCTGCCTGGTTTTCTCCCTGTGAGGATCAGATGGAGGTGGAAATGGGCGTTTAGTCGTCACAAAGCAGTCTGAGCTGATGCTAATACACAGCTGGAAGAGGAGCAGCAGGAGGGACGACCTGATGGGACCCAGCAGGATCCAGCAGGACGTCTGCAACCCAAAGCAGGAAGAGAGGAAGAGAGGAAGACCTCATTCAACTGCAACAGGATCAGTAGGAACCATAACAAAGAGTCCTGCATGCCAACAGCAGCAGCTCATTAAAACTAACACATATTTATATCATATTTTACCACTTTTAGCCTTTTTAAGATGTTTTATAGACTTATTTAACTTTAGATCCTTTTTTAAAATTCATTTTTGAGTGTATTTTTCATTTCAAATGAAAAATAGACAAATAAATCACAGATTAATAGACAGAAAACATCATTTCAGCTTCAACTAGGCATCCAGAATCAAACATTTAGCTCTGAATGTAACATTTCTGTTATTAACAGGAAGATATAGAATAAATGTCTTAAACTTCAAGGTTTGATGCAGGTGCTGTTGTTGCTGGGTTTGAATCATTTTACCACAGCATGCCTGGTTTATCATTGAATTTAAGAGTAAAACATTTTTATGTAATTAAATGAAAAAGCATGAGCCATGTTTTCACTCCGCCTGGGAAAGCTGCTGTTTATTTAGTGGGACGTAATGACGCAGTTCCACCGCTAGAGGGAGATGTTCCACAAGCAGTCAACTCTTCTCTCCTTCTTCTTTCCTGTTTCCTGTTTTTCTTTTCTGATCTGTTTGTTTTTTGGATGAAATTTATGAGGAAGTTACGAGGAAGAAAACAGTTTGATTTGCAAGGCGCTGACATCCACCAGATGGATGAGTAAAATGAACAAACATTCAATTTATTATTTAAAATTTATTAAATATTTCTGATGTACAATTTACATTTTTGTACAAATATTAACAGACAGTTTTAACCTTTACTTTCTAACAATCTACAGCTTATTTTCCTGAAACTTTTACAGAGAAATTTAAATGTTACTTTCCAGAAAGACTTCCTTAATTTACAGGTTATTTTCACTAAACATGCAGTTATTTTTCATATTTCCTATAATAAATTTACAGAGAACTTTTCTGGAACATGCAGGTTACTTTATTGTTATTTATTTATTTTAAAGAGATCAATGCTCTTCATAAAATATTCCAGTGTAAACCATAAAGGTTTGTTTTCACCGTTGAACTCTGGTTACTTTACCAGAATTCACAGGATAATTTCCTGAAATGTGTTTAGTTTACAGGCTAAAGCGTTAGCGTTAGCATCAGTAAAATACTATGTTGGCATTATAACATTTATAATCATGGCTCCAGGATTAATGCAGCTAATGTTTTAGCTTGCGGTGAAAACAGCTGCTGGAAAGTATCTAGTCAGTTCCAGGAAAGTTTTGATTGTTTTGTTATTTTTACAACTAAAAATGGTGGAAAAAAAAAACAAAACTAAAACAAGATCAACTTTAATTAAAATGTCTCAGTTCATGATGTTTGATCACATTTCAGCTCTCCTCTTCTTCCTCTTCATCTTCCTCCTCCTCTTCTTCCTCTTCATCTTCCTCCTCCTCCTCCTCCTCCTCTTCTTCCTCCTCATGTCCGCCGTTAGCTGTGTTCATTCTCCAGCTCAGAGCCCACTTCCTGTTTGTCGTTTCGTCCACTTCCTGTATCGCGTCCCGGCGGCTCCGGTGTTCCGAGGAGAAGCTCATCACTTCGTCTTCGTCCGTCTTCCTCCAGCGGCAGATTCTCCAGGATTCCTTCCAGGCCCGCCACTCCTCTCCCTCCTCTTCCTCGTCCTCGTCTTCGTCATCGGCTCCTCCTCGGTGGGCGACGGCGACCGTCCAGGAGCGCCGCCAGGAGGAGAAGGAGGAGTTCAGCCTGTGGAACTGCAGGTGAAGAGGAGCGTCGGGTTTGGTTTTCACTCGCTTCTTCTTCTTCGTCTGTTTTAGAACGCCGCTCTTCTTCTCTTGTTCTTCGTGCTCCTCCTCTTCCTCTGCTTGTTTCTCAGCTTTTCCCTCCACAGGATTTTCTTCATCAGTTTCTTCATCTTCCTCACCTTCATCTTTGTTTTTGTCGATTTCTTCCACCTCCACCTTCCTGTCCTCCTCTTCATCATCTTCCTCCTCGTCTTCCTCACAGCTCTCACGTTCTTCCTCATCCTCCTCTTCCTCATTGCTCTCCTCATCTTCGCAGCGTCTTTGTCTGGTTTCCATCTTCATCCTGTGAATGTTTCCATCTTCGTCCTTCTGCTTTTCGTTTTCTTCTGTCTCATCTTCCTCCTCTTCATCATCCTCTTCCTCATCAGCCTCTTCATCTTCATCATCCTTTACATCCAGACTGAAAACTTCCTTCTTCTCCTCTTCCTCCTTCTTTTCTGTTTTTCTCTCCATTTCTCCCTGCTCTTCTTTTTCGTCTTCCTCATCTACTTCCTGTTCCTCCTCTTCTTCATCTTCTACATCCAGGCCATCATCATCCTCATCTTCCTCCTTGTTGTCTTTGTTTCTTTTTCCTTCATCTTTAACCTCATCCTCTTCCTCTTTTCCTTGTTTTCTGTTCATCTGTTCCTGCTCTTCCTCCTCATCATCATCATCATCTTCTTCTAAATCTGGGCTCTCTTCATCCTCCTCTTCCTCTTTCAGGTTTACATCTTCATCCTTTTCTTTTCCTTTTTCCTTCTCTTGTTCTTCATCCTCTTCATCTGCATCTTCATAGTCTTCATCTGTTTCCTCTTCCTCCTCTTCCTCCTCTTCATCTCCTTTATTTTTGCTGCTTTCTTCATCAAAGTCCAGAAACTCTTCCTCTTCATCTTCATCTTTGTCTTTTTCCAACTTTGTGTCGTTCTTTTCCTCCTTCTCATCTTTTTCTGCTCTGTTGTTTTCCTTTCTTTCTTCCTCATCTTCAGCATCCTCCTCTTCCTCATCTTCAGCATCCTCCTCTTCCTCATCTTCAGCATCCTCCTTCCTTTGCTCTACTGGATTTTGACTTTTTGTTTCTTTTGTTTTGTTGTTTTCTTGCATTTCTTCCTCATTATTGGCTTGACTGTCCTCCTCCTCTTCATCCTCTTCCTCTTTTTCCTCATCCTCCTCTTCCTCATCCTCTTCCTCTTTTTCCTCATCCTCCTCTTCCTCATCCTCATCTTCAGCATTCTTCTTCCTCTGCTCAGTTACTGGATCTTGACTCTCCGTTTCTTTTGTTTTGGCATTTTTGTGTCTTTCTTCATCACTGGCCTGATTTTTCTCATCCTTCTCTTCCTCATCCTCCTCTTCCTCATCTTCTTCTTCCTCATCTTTCTTCCTCTGCTCAGTTTTGTTTGTTTTGCCGTTTTCTTCCTCCTCCTCATAAATTTCCTCTTCCTCAGTCTCTTCATCCTTCGTCTTGTCAGCTGATTCGTCATCATCCTCCTCATCTTCCTCATCTGCATTGTCACATTTTTCTTCATCCTCCTCTTCTTCCTCCTTCATCACTCTGACACTGTTATGTTTCTCCTCTTCCTCATCTTCTTCACTCTCCTCCTCATCGATTCCTCTCTCCGTTTCCTTTTCAACATTTTCTTTCTCATCTTCTTCATCTTCATCTTCCTCCTCTTCATCTACACCCTCATCCTCCTCTTCCTCTTTTTCCTGACCCTTGTTCTTGTTAAAGTTTTGGAATATTTTTGTCCTGTTCTCCTCATCTTCTTCTTCTTCTTCTTCTTCTTCTTCTTCTTCTTCTTCTTCTTCTTCTTCTTCTTCTTCTTCTTCTTCTTCTTCCTCTTCCTCCTCCATTCCTTCATCATCATCCTCTTCCTCAGTTCCCTCTCCTTCCTCTTGCTCTTCGTCGCCCTCCAGTCTTTTCTGTCCTTTTGGACCCTTCCAGGCCTCCGTCCAGTCGCTCAGACCAGGCCGGTCCAGACCGGAGAACAGGAAGACGTTTATGGCTCTCCGTCTCCTGCTCATCTGGTTGCTATGGTGATGGGCGGACAAGATGGACGCCTGACGCCACCTGAGGGGAAACCAGAGGTCAGTTTGGAAAAAGATAAGAAGAAAACATCAGATTTCATCCATCCATCCATCCATCCATCCATCCATCCATCCGTTTATCCATCCATCATAACAGTAGAGCTAAATTTTTATTTTATCATTTTTGCTAACTTTAAAAACTTTTATTTAGCTTCCACTAAACTTTGAACTCTTTACCAGAATTTACATAATAATTTCCTAAACCTTGTATGATTTGTAGGTAATATTTTAGCGTTAGAAGCTAATTAATTTGGAATTTTTCCAGATAAATTCTAAAACATTTAGACGTTCATTTTCATGCTCTTATTTTGAAGTTCATGTAAACTGATTATGCAGCAGATCCATTTCCTGCCTCATGTTCTTGTGACATGCTTGGTGTCAACATGGTTAAATTTAGCTCTTAGCATTAGCTTTCACTAAATGCCAAGTTGCTACAGCATTTTAGCGTTAGCAGAACTGATGCTAATCATTAGCGCTTTAGGGTTAACCAGCTAACTTTGTGGTTTGAGGTGAAGGGAGCTGAGATCGTTTTGAAGTGGGTTAAACCTCCCAGAGGTTCTGCTGCTGTTGAGTCTGAATCCACCTGATCTGCTGCTGGATCCCCCAGCAGGAGCTCCAGCTCTTCCGCCGCTCCTCGTATTCCTCTGGAGGAGCTGCAGCCAGCAGGCAGGATTTGCTCCATCCCGGCATCAGCCAGTCGCTTATTTCTGCTGTGAAGGTGGCGGGCCCGTCCGTTGGATCTTCTTCTGCTCCAGAGAGCCTCCATGAATCCTCCCAGCCTTCAGGCTCGTCCTAATTAAAGACCAGAACACAGATTTTTTTTGGTCAGTCAGATTTGGAGCTGAAACTCTGGAAAACAACGACCTCACCTCATCCAGCTGCTCCTGAATGAGGTCAAACTTATCGTCCTTGTCGCTCGGCTGCTGCTGGTAACTTTCCCAACCGCAGTCCCAGTTCTTCTTCTGCTGCCTGAAGGGAAAGTTCATGATCTTCCATGTTCCGGCCCAGGATGGAAGACCATATACTCCTATTTCCACTTTACTGACCAGCTTCCTTTCAAACAGAGTGTCCCACTCAAAGTCTCTGTCCTCCGGTTGCTCTGACTGAGCCGGGCTTTTCACCTGGAAACAAGAAAAACATTTAGAGAAAACATTTTGTTTTGGTTGATTTCATGTCTTTGATTCAACCATTTTCTCAAATCCCGTTTATCAAACCCGAAAACTGAAAACCTACATATCTACATATGACCTTTATTGTGACATTTGACCTCTCAAAGAACAATTAGTTCCACAATGACACAGTGGTGGACACGGCTAGCTAAAATGTTAGCTTTGCTAACCCTTAAAGTTTTACACCAATGTCATATTTAGCATAAGCTAATGCTAAAACAATGAAACAACACTGTAGTTAGGCTAACCTAATGTTAAAGGGATACAATAACATACCTAATGAATAATAGTGGAAGCTAATGCTAATGTGCTATACGAACACAGCATTCAGTGGAAGTTAATGCTAAAGCGCTAAACCAACATGGTATTTAGCAGAAGCTAATGCTAAAACAACACAACACAGTGATTAGTGGAAGCTAATGCTAAATTGCTACACAAACGCCATATTTAGTGGAAGCTAATGGTACAGCGCTACACTAACGTAGTTAGCTAACCAAAACTTCAACACAGATGTTGAACTTTATTCAACAAAACAGCCAATAAATTTGTGCTTTATCATGTAGGGGAAGCTAAGTGCGCTAAATGTTTTCAAAGTTAGTAAAAAGCACTAAACAAAAAATTAGCTCTGCTATTAGCGCATTAGCCTGAATGTGCCATCTGTCCATCCTCACCTGCTTCCAGGAATGACTCCATTTAGAAATCGGACCCGTCCCGTCAGTGTCCGGTCCAAACGTCTTTGATTTGTACTTCCTGTTCCTGGGACACTCTAAGGTCATCAGCAGCGTCCTCCTCTCTTTAGCCTCTCTGGCCTTCAGGTAAAGGTACTTTGGGGGCTTCAGGCTCATCCAGGATTCCCTCCAGCACAACCCAAACACGTCCACTTCCACTTTGCGTTTTTGTCTGTGACGTTTCGGGGAGGACGACCTCCTGGGGGGCGGCGGCGGCGGAGGAGGCTCCTCTTTGACCTTTGGAGGTGGAGGAACAATTTTGAATTTGATTTTAGGCTTTTGTTCTTCGCTGTCTGTCCGGGTCGTCGCCTTCCTGAAGTCGGAAATCTCATCCTTCAGCTGGTCTCCGTTGGACCAGTGGTAGGTCCACTTTGAGAAAAGACTGGAGCAAAAAAAAAAGAGTCTGTCAGATTAAATATGGAAAACTTGTTTTACATGAACTAAAAACAGAATTCACTTACATTCAGTCAATTATATACGGAGGTCTGGTCCTGACAAAACTGCCCATTGTAATAATAATAATAACGTACTTAATGTTTCAAATGTTGCCTCCAAGACATAAAATATAAGAACTTTTTAGTGAGATAAATGCATATTTATTGTTTTTATCTGTGTCAATTTTACTCTTTTATTTAGGCGAAGTAAGTTGTGAAGGAATAAATGTTTTGATCTTTACACTTTAACGGAGCTTTTCCTTTTCCACTCAGCCTCCTGTTTGCACTGGTCCGCCTCGTTCTGGGCCATTTTCTCCCACTGGTCTCTCAGTCGGCCGTTGCTGAACGATCTCTTCTCTTCCTTTTTGGACAACATCATGTTTCCTACGAGAAACGTACAGAAACAGATTTATTATCACTGTGAAACAGCAAGACATTCTTAACAACAATACAAAAGAAAAATTATAGTAAAATAAATAAAATCCAGGCTTGTGTATTAGTCTGTTTTTTTATTTTGATTATCAAAATTATTTCTGTGGAAGATAGCTTTTGAGTCATAATTAGTTAAAAAGCTAATGTTAGCATAAATGCTATCATTATATTGTTGGCTTTTACTAAGCGTTTTCAATCCATTCAATAACTTATTGCTTTATTAGTTTCTTTTAATATTTTATTATTTGTTTTTCAATTTAAGTAAATTAAAAAAGACTAAAAAAATAGCAATAAATAATCAAATAAAAACTAAACATTTGGAAATAATGGAAAATTACATAGAAGTGACATTGTTAAATTAATATTGTTGAAAATTACAAATACATATTTTATGTCGCACTGTCTAATTAGATAAATTGGAAATTATCTTATTTTTATTTTTTTGAAGAACAAATTATTAACATTACCAAGTAATTTATTTATTTCTATATTTTTTTGGATAATTTTGGCAGGATCAGTCCTCCATACAGCTAGTTCCAGGAACAACATGTCACAAGTTATTTCCTCAGAGAATGAAAACAACAAGCAGCTCTAAAATTAAACTCTGCCCGGCAACAAGAACCTCCAAACTGAGGAATATGGAGATAAACACAGATATTAAAACAACACAGATATTTAATCATATTCTGTCCATCAACACAACAACTCTTATGCTCAGATTTATCACTTGGTTTTCCAGCTGGCTTTGTATAACTGGAAACCTGTAAATATGGAAAATGTTTAGTTTATTATGTGAAAATGGAAGAGCAGCAGTCAGAGGTTTTTAAAGAACGGCTAATTTTAAAACTAGCATCAGAAGCTTCGACCGTCTGGAGGATTTACTTTGCATTTCAGCCTCATCCGTCTTAATAAAGGCTGTAAAATTAGATGATGACTTCAGGGATCCTCCACCAGCTGCTGTCTGCAACGCTTCCCCAAAAAAACCCAAACATGTTTCACAGAAACGATTTAAATTAAATCTCTAATGCAAAATATTAAAGACCTGAGAAATTACACAGCGGCTGCAGAGCTCCATAGTAAAAGGGAAAATGACACGGAAAAAATAAACTCAATTTCTTCTTCTCTCACCAAACGCACAGCCGTTGCCATGGAAACCGGCTGACATCAGCTCCACTAGCCGACAGAGCGAAGATTCAAGAGGTTCAACGTCAACCCCTAAATAAAACTCAAACATTTCCCACAAGGACAGAACATTCAGTCCGTCACGATTTTATGTTTTTATTTTCTCATTTTTAATAAATAATCACCTGAAAACGAGCGGTGATTGATTAGCTAGTGATTGATTAGCTAGTGATTGATTAGCTAGTGATTGATTAGCTAGTGAGCACCAACCAGCAGGAACAAAAATGTCTCAATTTGATACATTTTTTGTTCCAACTTCAGCGTAACAAAGGTTTTTTGATCTGTAGTTTCAGTTTAGCAGCTTTCAGTGTTTTTATGGAGCCTCAAACCATCGATCTGTTAGCGCCAAAATGTCAACATGCACAACTAGAATCACAGAAACAAACAAAAAACATTACATGTTGTAAGATAAACAAACATAAAGACTTAATTCTCACCTGTTTCTTGGATCCGTCCTGTTTTTTCCTTCCTCTCCGGCTCCACTGATCGTCTTCTCGACGCTCCTTCAGCCTGTAGTTTGACTCTCTGTCCTGAATAACCAACCGGCTTCCCTCTCCTATTTTTACATCACTACACATCCAGGGCTGCTGCTCTAAATTTAGAGGCAACCAGTGGGAACAGACAAGGATTAGATGAAAAACACATTAGTGAAATGAATCTTTATTCAACAGGTGCAACAAACTGGACTAACAGCTGCAGAAAATACGACAAAGATGAGACTTTAAAGGCAGCAGAGACATAAATATAGAACAACAGTCATTTAAAGCTGCTGTGTTTTCCACAGGTTGGTGATAAATGATGGACAGATGCACAAGACTTATATAAAATAACCAATTTGGTGTTAATTTAATGTGACATTTTTAATTACTGGAATAAAAGACACAAATTAGGCAAAAATACTGTGATTAAAATGCAACTTCAGCAAATTGTTGGTTTAAAACAGAAGAAAACAATTGAAATAATCTCAGTTTTTCTTTTCTCTTGTTTTCCCCTGTTTGTTACAATTATTAATTTATTTTGTTTTTATATTAAAAAAATTATTTATGTTTTTGTCTATGCTTCTATTTATTGATTTACTTATTTTAGTTTTATTGATTTTATTCTAATTAGTTTTTTGTAGTTTTTATTAGGTTATTAATTTATTGATTGTTTTTAATTTGTGCTTAGTTATCTACATTTTTATTATTTTTATTCATGTATTTATTCACAGCACTTCGGTCCTTATGGTTTATCAAGTGCTTTATTAATAAAGTTCGTATGGTATTTTGGTTTTATTTAATGTTTCCTTTATTTAGGTTTTTGTTGCATTTATGTTTGTGTTTTTTATTTAGTTTTAATTCATAATTAATTTTTTTCTTTTCATTTTTAATATAGTTATTTACTTTTATCCATTTTTATTTATGTTTATAAATTCAGTATGTCTGTTTTCTATTTGCATGGAGGTTACAGTTAGCAACACAGCACAGCTAGCTGCTAAAGAAAGTTAGAAAAGCAAGTTTTAATCTCCTTTAAAGGTGTCACTTTAAATAATTATTGAGTTTTTAATGTAAATATTAAGTAAAAATATTCAAATTAAAGCAGAATTTTAAAAATGTATTTCTTTTTTATGCAAGCTAGCATTAGCACAGCATCACAGCTAGCTGCAACAGGAAGTTAGAAAAGCAGCCCAAGTTCAAACTCCAGTGAACTTGGGATTATCACGTCCATTTAGACCAGGGGTGGGAAGTCCTGGTCCTCCAGGGCCGGTGTCCTGCAGTTTTTAGTTGACTCCCTGGTCCAACAGGTGAATCCAACAACTGAATCACCTCCTAAGTCCAGTCCGGTTCTCCAGAGTCCTGATAATGACCTCATTATTTGACTCAGGTGTGTTGAACTAGAGATACATCTAAAAGCTGCAGGAGACCCTCCAGGCCTGGAGTTACCACCCCTGATTTAGACCAATAAGGAAAACAGGGAGCAGATTTTACTGTTTTCATGGGTTTAATGTTGAATTTTATTTAATAAATGTGATTTTTGTGTAAACCTAAACTATGATCTCCTCATGTATGAACAGAACCTTGGTGTGTGTGTGTGAAATGGTCCTGTGTGTTTCCTACATGTGCGCAGGGTTTCTGTGCGCTCTGAGCATGCGCAGTGGCCGTTGTGTCACTCTGCAGCAGCAGTTCTTCGTAACGAGACGCTCAGATCATTTTGCTGCTGATGTCACTGAACTGCCAGCTCTATTTTTAACACAATCACACGGCATTTTTAGGTTTCCATACGTTTACTGTCAGCTAACACAGGAGCTTCACCAGAAAATTGATTTGTTTTGTTTTTTTTCCAGATTATGTTGGATTTATCAAACTTTATGAATCATAGGAATAGTTTGTTTAAATTGACAAAGTTCAACAGGAGGTCAAAAAAATCTGGATACATATAATTATTTTAATATTGTTGTTGCTCTGTTTATTCCTGTTCTTTATTAATCTCTTTATTTCATTTGTTTCCAGGTGAATAAAATAATACATTTTTATTTTACTTTTGTTGCCTCTAGATGGCACTGTAGTCTAATTTGGTCTAGAGATTAACTGTCATTATTTGGTAACGTATAAATCACACCAGAGCCACTACACGTTGACATACATATATATATATATATATATATATATATA
>CAEFZY010020141.1:0-11476 GCA_903066815.1 Brachyrhaphis roseni | reverse complement strand
CTGGAGGAGACGGATCAGCTCAGTGAAGATCTTCTCACTGTCCTCCACTGTTTTATCAGCAGAGTGATTGATGGCCTCCACCTCCTGTTGAAGCAGCTTCACATCTTTCTCTCTGTCCTGGATTCTCTGCTGGATGTTTCCTCGTCTCTCCTCCAGCTCTCTCTGCCTCTCAGCTCTTTCTGCTGCAGCTGACACTGTGTTGTGACAGGACCAGATGTTCCCCTGGATATTTCTGGAAGGCTCCACCAGCTTGTGATTCTTTAATTGAGGCTCATCATAATGAGGCTGAAGGTGTTTCTCACAGTAAGAATCTAGACAGACTAAACAGGACTTGATGGCTTTCTGTCGTCTTCCAGTGCAGAAATCACAGGCCACATCTTCAGGTCCAGTATAACGGTGATCAGCAGGAGCAGCTTGGAGTCCAGTCTTCTTCAGTTGCTCCATTAAAGATGCTAACACAATGTTCTTCTTTAATACAGGCCTTGGTATGAATGTCTCCCTGCACTGAGGACAGCTGTATGTTCCTCTCATATCCTCTTCATCCCAGTGAGTTATAATACAGTTCATACAGTAACTGTGTCCACAGGGAATCGTCACTGGATCCTTCAGTCGATCCAGGCAGATCGAACAGGAGAAATCTTTCTCTTTGTCCTGGATTTTGTCCTCCAGCTTTCTCTGCCTCTCAGTCCTTTCTGCTGCAGCTGACACTGTGTCATCATGAGAGCAGATGTTCTTGGATATCTTGTGTTTCTTTAAAGGAGGATCATCAAAATGATAATGAACATGTGTGCTGCAGTAAAATACCTCACAGCTGAAACAGAAGTTGATGGCTTTCAGTTTTCTTCCAGTGCACAAATCACAGGTCACATCTCCAGATCCTGCAAAGCAGGAATCACCTGGAGCAGCTTGGAGACTGATCTTCTTCAGCTGCTCCACTAAAGCTGGTAGTGCTGTAGTTTTCTCTGAGGCACCACTTGGGTTAAAGGTTTTCCTGCATTGAGGACAGCTGCTGGTTCCGCTCTCCTCTTCTTCATCCCAGAGAGTTTTAATGCAGCTTATGCAGAAGTTGTGTCCACAGGGAATCTTCACCGGAAACGTCAGTAGATCATAACAGAAATCACAGTAAAGGTCTTCTTCATCAATCCAGGCTCTTTGAGTTCTTTTCTGTGCCATTTCAAGTGCCAAAACAAGAAGGTGTGAGGTTTATGGCTAAGAAACAAAAATCTGTCTGTGCTCACAAGTTCTGCAGGGTGAACAGAGTCTGTCAGTTCTTAAATACTCTCTGACATTTGTCCCTCCTTCGTACCTCAGAGAGGTAGGAGGACCAGAGTGGGAGGGAACATGGAAATACTTACGTATACTTTCAGTGTAAATCACACCTCATATTAGAACGCTTCATGGTAACGCCCATTTCTCGTGTTTGACTTTGATTGCATGAAAGAGAGAAATAAACATGAGACTTGAGTCCTGAGGGGATGAATGAAGAGAGTGTTGCTATGGCAACGTTCGAAAACTTAACATGATACCGTACCATACCAACTTTATTTATAAAGCACTTCATACACCAAGAGGACCGAAGTGCTGTAACACAATCATAAAATACAGGATGCAGGATCTGGCTTTGAAAGATGATCCAATAATAATAAAAAAAAAAATAATAATCTAACCACACAACAAGTTGAAACACAACTGAAACTGTCTGGTTATGATGACTGAACAATCAGATGTTTAAATTTGTTCATCACTGTTTTAATAAAAATTGTTTGAATGTGGAGAAGCAACATTTCTCTCCTCAGAAAGAACACAAAGCTATGGGATCATCATTTAGATATTCCCAAATTGTTTCAAACATGGTGGCCTTACTGTATGTTAATTTATGACTTAATAAAGTAGAATTATATACCTTTAATTTGACAGCAAATTGTAATAATTTTGTTATTTTTATGGTACCTTTCTTTTGTTTAGCTTACAAAGCTAAAAAATACTCTGCTCAAACTCAGGCTCGTATTTTTGCTGCATCTCTGTAATTTTCTTGGCCATTTTGTCTTCATTTATTTATGAACACATTCTCAAATTATAAGAAATGCTTCTTACCTGGTATCTTTACAAACCCCCAATATGACAGATACCATTTAGAATGAACAAATTCCCTGTTTCTCTATGCTGGTAGTTATGAATGCATATAAACCTCTTATTGCATTGTAAAAGTGACGTGTTATGCAAAATTCATATTTGGCATGTTTTCGCACTTTGGATTTCTATGGCTTCTAAAAACAGCCCTACCACTTAAAAAAACATCACCTGCTGTTGTTTGGGAATCAGTTAAAATTTCTGGTGTCTCAAAATGACCTGTTTCAAAAATTGAAAATGCCCTCGGAGACATTTAAAGTTATTGAATTTGAAACCTCTGGAATGTAACATCACAAATCAGGAGAGGTTACACTGTTACCTAGCAACCCCAGCAAAGCCCTCCCCGTTACCTAGCAACCCAAGCAAAGCCCTCCCCGTTACCTAGCAACCCAAGAAGAGTTCCAGTACATTTGGTTTCTCATTTATTTATCTTTAGTTCTTCACATCCTTAAGAAACCAGCCAGAGGAAAGAAATATTCCTGGATGAACAGTGGTGCAGTGCATGGTTCTGTCACGTTGGTGCAACATGGTTTGAATCCCGCCCTTGAAACTTTTAAGCAGTTTCAGTGTTCTCTCTATGCATGCATGGACTCGCTCCGCGTACTTCCCACAACCCAAAAAACCCGACTGTTAGGAAAACTGTTCCTTATGCGTGTGTCTGCATGTTTGTGCTTGGTTGTTTTGCATGGTTAGATTAACTGGCAACCTGTGCAATTAATCTCTCGATCTCTAATTGTGCAACTGCTGGAAATAGGTATCAGACCCTGCAGGCATCAAGTCGAGACAATTGATGGATGAATGAGTTGTAGTGGTTTCACTTCCAAAAATAGAAACTAGTTTAAGTTTCATTAAATTTTTTTAATTTGTGAAGAAATAATGACAACTGCCCTTCCTATGTTTTACTACGTATAGGTTAGTTACAGCCATTATAAACCTGCTGTACAGAAGGGAACAAAGAAATATATTTACAGAGTAAAGCTGTAGGAAGTCAGAAAAAAGAGGGAGTATTGTGCAGGTAAACTAAGTGAATATAAACATATTAAAACTGTATGAAATAAGTTTGTCTGCAGAGTTGTGAATTTTGTCTAAAGAAAACGTGGTCTCGTAATTAATTTCATAAAAGCAATAAACATACATGGTTTGTTTCTAGAGACAGTTTCAGTTCATCAGAAATGAAACTAGTTTTTGCCCAGGTGTGCAAATGACCTGATAGTGGAACATTTGTGATAACGCCCATTTCTCCTGTTTGACGTTGATCACATGAAAGATAAGCAGATAAACACAGCAAGAGTCAGAGAGAAAGAGGAAGCACTGTGTAGAAAAACATATTAAAACTTTATAGAAGTATGTTTCTATGCAGACGTGTAAATTTTGTCTAAATTTTCCAAATATTTCTTGTCTAAAGAAATTGTGGTCCTAGAATCCCTCTTATGAAAGCAATAAATATACAATGTTTGTTTCTAGAGAGAGTTTCAGTTAATCAGAAATGAAACTAGTTTTTGCCCAGGTGTGCAAATTACCTGATAGTGGAATATTTGTGATAACGCCCATTTTTCATGTTTGACTTTGATCACATGAAAGCGAGACGAACACAGGATGAACTGGGAGAACTCATCTTCCTCCTGGGAACAGAACGGGACGTCAAGGAAACATTTTAAATCTGAACATGAAACACGATCTGTGTTTGAGTAGAAATCTAATAAAATAACAGCTAACAGAATCAAACCACACAATGAACTGAAAATCACAAACATTAGAGAACATGTCCATATTTTAAAGGCTAAACAATCAGATGTTTAAATTTGCTCATTAATAAATAAATAAATGTCTCTAAAAGGCCAACATGTTCTCAGAAAAAACACAAAGGATCATCATTTGGATTTTTACAATTACTTCAAACATCATGGGCTTATGTTAATTTATGTCTTAAAAAAGAATATAAATAATCTCAAATATTTCTGACATGTACCGGTGATTCTTACTTTTGAGTTATTTTTGCATTTCCTCTTTTTAGTTTTGCAAACTAAAATAGGAAAAGTTTAGTCTGATTTCAGGTCAGATAATCATAAAAAATTTAACTTTGTGGAAAAATTGGACTAAAGAACAGAAAATATAACAAATGTCTGATGATGCAGATGGTGATATTATAGTTCTACTACTGCACTAAATGAACAATGTAGCAGTTACTGACATCTAGTGGTGAAGTTGGAGATTGTAGTCATCTCAAACTTTACCCAATAACACTCTATTATTTGTTTATTTCCACTCTTTTGCTCTGATCTCTTTTAGCATTTCTTTCTAAGCTCTTAAATTATATACCTCATGTTTTATTAATGTCTTATAAACTTCTAGAAACATGGAGGAGAGGTTTTTAAAATGGCCGCCATGAAGCAGGAAAATCTGTCAGAATAAACTAAGATGAAGAAATTATTGAAGGAGTTGCTGATATTAGAATAGATTAAACTCATAAATCACAGAATTACAGATTATATTTTCTCCACAACTTCTATGTTCACACTTTATTTTGATTCACATATATGCAAATTACAACATTAACAAGGAGAAATACAGAGAACTGGTATATAAAGAACAGAAGAAAACAGTTATTGTCATGAGTTGGTTGTGAGTTGGTGAAGTTATGGTGGGATCCAGGTTGTAGAGCAAAAATGAATATTTAATGGTGATCAAAAAGGAGAACAGATTAGTTCAGGCAAGCAAAAGGCTAAGAGCTCAATCACTGGAAGCAACTGGTTATAAATGAAAGATAAAAATCACAAAAATATGACTGCTAGACATCTGACAATAGACAAAGACCCAATGAGGAAACACAGATACAGCTGGGATCAATCAAGAGGTAAAGATGATGACACAGGAACTAAATAGACTAGAAAACAAACACAGGAACCTAAATCCTTACAGTTATTAGAGACTGTATGTTACAAAATGATTCATTTAACAGAAATGGCTCTCTAGGTTTTAAACTAAACAGAAAATCAAGTTATGATTTAAGTAACAAGAATACAAGTTCATATAAATACCATCACCGCTTCAGTTTTCTGAGTTCACAGAATAAAATCCATGTTGAAAAGAAATTAAACATTTTAACATTGATGATTTAATTTACAACAATTACTCAAAATATAATGTTAAAACTCATGTTGAACTGAATTAGATTTAAATTAGATAATGACAAACATTTCAGCACAACAGTGAGGCTCATAAGTATTCATACCTCTTAGAGATTGCGGTTTAATTACAGTCAGACCAACATGTTTTTTCTAACTGGACTCAATGTTTTTAATGGTTCAGCCAGAGGCTCAATGTGAATCTGAGGAAGAGTCAAAGATTACGATGAAGGCAAGTTAACTGTTCTACCTCAAAGACTCGAAGCTCCTTAGCAAAGAGAAATCATTAAAATTACCCATAAATATTTGCAGACAGCTGCTTAGAGGTTATAAGGAAAGTTTTATTGTTCTATTGCCACACAATTGGTTTATTATTGGGGAAAGTTTAATTTTCCCTTTTTAAGAAATTATATCTATAATCAGTCAGAAAGTATTTTGTTCAAAATTGATTATCCTTTTAGATTTATTCATGACAGATTAATAGATGTCTTTGTTCGAAAATCATTTTCAATTGAAATATGTCAAAACCTAAATTTTGTTTTGAACTTAAAAAAAAAAAAAATCATAGTATTATTTTCTTACTTTGTTAAAGAACCAAACTGAACCTAAAATAGAACAAAAAGTAACTGGGTTTTGATTTTACTTATTCATGTAGCAAAGCATGAAATTACTCAGAGATCCTGGGAACCATATAAGAGAAACTTTGTTAATCCAGCTGACAATAAAACAACTTCAAACAAACATCTATAAGAACACAAACTGCTTTCATGGAGAGAAGAAGATGTAATGTTAGAATATAGAAATAATATAAAATATATTGGCAATAGATACATATTTAGCTCAGCCTCTGTCATTTTGTTTTAATAAAAGACTAAACTGAGTGACAGATCAGTGGAGGTTGTAATCCTTGGTAATATGATCAACAATTTAATGAACGTCTCTGTTAACTGGATCACATTTATTAAAAAGTACGAATCCCTCTGATAGTAATGTAGAGAACTTTGCACTTTGCTTCTCTGATCTGTTGCACAATAGAATATCATTTCCCTGCAGGTTTCAGGCTTTTCTTTCTCCCACATTAAAACACAGGGAAGTTTCTGACCTGTCTGAGTTGACAGAACTCAGCAGAGTCTCCAGTTTCATACAGTCGTATCCCAGCATGCAGCGGCTGAGTGAATCTGGTCTGGACTCTGTGGAGGAGAGTCATGGTTTTAGAGACGCTGTAGAAGGACAGAATACCTGCTCTGCGATCCAGGTAAACTCCTATTGTAGATGAACGAGGAGCTGAGATCAGAGTCAGAGTTTTGTTGTGTCTGAATACATACATGAGTTCGCAGCACTCCAGAGCCCAGGAGTTTTCATTTAGTCCAAATGGGCATTCATTTATTCGGCCTGTTCCCCACATATCTCTGTATGCAACAGCCACTGTGAATCTACCAGAGCCCTGCACCTCCCAGTAAGAACATCGACTCAGAGAGTCTTTACTCAACACTTGGAAGCAGTCGTCAAACCGTTCATAGTCGTCTTTAAATTGTTCTGTGTCCTTCTGAACGGCTCTTTTTCTTGTGACAGACAAATAACTGTTTGCTGTCTCTGAGTCCAGTGTTAGCTCCTGTGAAAACTTCAAGAGTTCATCTCTGTCCACCAGCCCCTCTGTGGGAGTTGATGATGAAGCTTCTGAATTAATCTTCTTCAGGGAAATCTCCATCGATCTGTTATTCACAATTTGCTCAACTGTACTTTCAGCCTGTGGGACAGCTACTTTTACATTATCGAGGCACCATATTTTGTGAAAATCAGAAATTCTTCTTCTGTAATTTAAAGAATTAAAAAAACTTTCTTGGAGCCCTTTGAAGGGGAGTTTTATTTCTGGGATGTAATTATTCAGAAACTGGATGTCATCCTCTGTAACTAAGAGCTGCTTCAGTTCAGTTTCTTTTCTCTTCAGCTCATCGATCTCCTGCTCCATCTTCTTCTGTTTATTTTTAGCTTCACGAACTTCAGTTTCCTGCTTTGACCTGATGTAATTCTTAATAGCGCAGCTTTTTCTCTGGATCAGATGAATCAGATCAATAAAGATCTTCTCACACACTTTAACGGATTCATCAGCAGAGCGATTAATGAACATAACTTTTTCTTTTTGCTCTTTGGCATCTTTCTTTCTGTCCTGGATTCTCTGCTGGATGTTTCCTCGTCTCTCCTCCAGCTCTCTCTGCCTCTCGGCTCTTTCTGCTGCAGCTGACACTGTGTCATGTTTTTTATGTTTACCCACAGAGCAGAGAGAACAGATACATTTCTGATCAGTGTGGCAGAAGATATCAATCACTTTACCATGCTTAGAGCAGATGTTCTGCTGAAGGTTCTTGTTCGGCTCCACCAGCTTGTGTTTCTTAAATGTCTCTGAATCATAATGAGGCTGAAGGTGTTTCTCACAGTAAGAGGCCAGACAGACTAAACAGGACTTGATGGCTTTCAGTTTTCTCCCAGTGCAGAAATCACAGGCCACATCTTCAGGTCCAGCATAGTGAAGATCAGCAGCAGCAGCTTGGAGTCCAGTTTTCTTTAGCTGATCCACTAAAGCTGCTAGCATGATGTTTTTCTGCAGCATAGGCCTTGGTATGAAAGTTTTCCTGCACTGAGGACAGCTGTGGATTCCTCTCTGATCCTCTTCATCCCAGTGTCTTTTAATACAGTTCATACAGTAACTGTGTCCACAGGGAATCGTCACTGGATCCTTCAATAGATCCAAACAGATCGAACAGGAGAAAGTTTCTCGGTCCAACTGATTCTGCTCCATTTCTGCTCTCAGTCACAGTGAATGTGAGTTTCATTTCCTGAAAACCGAAACTAGTTTCAGCTCTCGTGTACTTATTGAGTCAGTGCAGAGAGGCTGCAGCCAATCAGCTTTCAGCTTCAGTAAATATTGGCTCCACCCAGATTCAAAGATAAAACTTGATGGGGGAAGGAACAGGAAGGAGCTGCTCTGTTTAAATGCAACAACCTGTTTTACTAAACAGAAAAGTCCTGTAGGAACAAGTAGCTGGGATTCACCAAACCTCAACAACACAACTTAGTTATTCTAACAACAAGCCTGTCTGAAGAGGAGCAGTTCAATCAGGTCATGTTAAAGCAATTCTTCCAAAGTTTCACCCAAAGGTGGAGGAGTAACGCTCTGAGGAGTTGAGATAGATTTATTTATTCTTTGATTGACCTTAAATTTGTTGAATTGTAATGTTTTGCATGAATGTAAATATTTATTTGTACCATTTATTGTTTTGGTGTTAGGTTTGTGTAAATAATGTTTATTTATTTTTTCATTTCATTTTCTTGGTCTATCTGGTGAAATTCCTCAGGGTAAAACAGCTACTTACTGCCACTGTGTTCTGGTGTTACTTTCATCTATTTTTTATTTATCACAAATCAAGTTGATGATTACAATGAACTCTTTGAACAGTAAACCACATAAATTGTTTATTTTTTGTTCATTTGCTGGGATTTGACCCCATGACCTTCTTGATGCAAGATAACAAAGTTAGCAAAGGCTCCACCATGAACCTTACATCCAAATTTTAACCCAACAAAAGTTGCTAAAAATTGCAGTGAGCTGCATAAGTTTTCACGCCCCTTGTCACATTTTATATTTCAACCACAAATTTTAGTGTTTTTGTTGTTGTGGTGCAGGCAGACTGGACACAAAGTACAACATAACTATGAAGAGAAAGGAAAATTAATTATAGTTTTCAAATTTTACTACTAATAAAACTGAAAAGTGTGGTGCACATTTCTATTCACTGTATTTTCATTTACAGTGATGTAAATGAAAAATTAAAAGACAAACACAGGATGAACTGGGAGAACTCATCTTCCTCATGGGAACAGAACGGGACGTCAAGGAAACTTTTTAAATCTGAACATGAAACATGATCTGTGTTTGAGTAGAAATCTAATAAAAAACAGCTAACAGAATCAAAGATTTTTAGCAAGACAAATCTTTTTTCTTTTTTTTTTTATCAGAAATTCAGCCTTTCAGATCAAGAAAAAGTGATATATTAAATTATATTTATTAAACAGAAAGCATTGTTTAAAAGTCAGTAATTTCTGGTTGGTATTCTACAGGGCTTCATACTTCGACCAATTTTTTTCGTTGTATGTTAATTTACTGAAAGCATGCAAAGACACTAACATTAAAATGCTTTATAAATACATTTATGCTGCTCTGTATCAGGTGTTTAGCAGTTTATCTAGTAAGTTAATTAAAAACTCTGATCTTGCGTGTGTGTTTGGGGTGTGTCCTGTTAGCTGCTGCTTTGATGAAGTGTTTGCTGTTTGGATTTGTTCCAGATGGCAGGAGTGGTCCAATTAAATAAATTCTTTCTTTTTATCACCATCAAATTAAAATGCAGTTTGACTGGAACACAGGTGCTGCAGCTCCACCTTTTTTACACTAAACTCATGTAGCAAGAGCCACTTTATTCTATTTATTCTCTCATACTGTATGATTTACATGTGTGTATTGTATTACCTGTCAAGGGACAGCAGATGAAAATCTTTTCTTTAACTGTTGATGTAATCTACTTTGTGAGCAGTAGATTTAACAATCTTACTTGCAATGCCTTGTTTCCACTGAGTGTTACATGGATTGGTTCAGTTTAGTATATTTTGTACCGCCTCTTTACTTCCTCCTCTTTGCTGAGCAATGTTGCTGCTGAGTGTCTTTTCAATATTTTCTAACTGAACTTAATTAAATAAAACTCCTCTTCCTTAAACCTGATTTCCCCCTCAAGGTCAGGATTATTTGTCTTGTGTCTTTGTTAAAAAAAAAAAAAAGATAATAAAATCTATGTTTTGTTAAGGTGTATGTTTGTAAAGACTCACTTGGAACATTAAAGTTTAGTTTAAAATCTAAGTTTACTGAAAAAAACATTTTAGAAAATAGAGACGAGTAGAAAATGTGGAAACAGTAAATGTACATGAATTTTTTTTTTAATTATGAGCACAAACTATTAAAAACTACATATGGATAATTTGATTCAATTCATTCAGAAAGTGCAAAATATGATAAACATACTGTAACAACACAATCTTCCAGTAGGTGGCAGTGTAACCATCTCACTAGAGAATCATTAAGACGGATCAGAACAAGTAGGTAAAAACAAACATTATAAAGAGAAAAAACATTAAAATAGATTTGGACTCAAACTTTACAATCATCACTAACAGAACTGAAAGTGAATCAACAAGACATTAAATCAGCTCAAGTTCACAAAGAGTCGAAATCTGTTGTCTCATGACAAAAAACAAAATGGTTTCACTTTAACAACCTCAGGAATTGTTTTACATTTTATTTAAAAGTCTTGCTATTAAAAGAAACAAGTCAGAAAAAGCTGTGGTGAAAAGAAAGTAGTGAAAATTTTTGAAGATGATTTTTTTTTAGTTTTAGACAAATTAATGGTTTAAAATAAAAGCTTGCAAAATAGAAAAATAACTAATTGAACTTTAACTGAATTTTGTTTATTTAAGTTTGCAGAACTCTGCAGAGTCTCCAGTTTTACAGCTAATGCAAACCCCAGCATGTAGTGGTTCAGTGAATCTGGTCTGGACTGTGTGGATCAGAGTCATGGATTCAGAGACGCTGTAGAAGGACAGAATACCTGCTTCATGATCCAGGTACACTCCCACTCTGGAGGAAACTGGACCTGAGATGGAAGTTGAGATGTTGTTCTGCCAGAATGTATACTTGTTTTGGTAAAAGTCTAATGACCAAGATTTGTCATTACATCCAAATATACTGTCATTTCCTGCTCTGCTGATATTCTTGTATGTGACTGCTACATAAACTCTCCCTCTTTTCTCCACCTCCCAGTAACAACGTCCAGTCAGACTCTCTTTACTCAGAACCTGGCTATATTCATTGAATCTGTCTGAGTGACTAGAATAAGACTGATGTTCATCCATCACTGTTGCCTTTCTATTTCCCTCTGATAGTAACAGATAGTTATTAGCTGTGTTTGGATCCAGAGTGATTTCATGTGAATATCTCAAGAATCCAGCTCTGCTCTTTGGTTCTGGTTCTGACAGTAGAACATCCACCTCAGTGACCATCAGTGAGATGTTTGTCCATGAGTCTCTCAGGACGTCCTGTAGTTTATCTCTGAGCTCTGACACAGCTGCTGTCACGTCCTCAAAGTGTCTCAGAGGACGGATGTTGATGCTGGATGAGT
>CAEFZY010020140.1:0-13648 GCA_903066815.1 Brachyrhaphis roseni | reverse complement strand
GTGTGTGTGCATGGTTGTTTGTCCTGTTTGTGTCTGTGTTGCCCTGCGACAGACTGGCGACCTGTCCAGGGTGAACCCCGCCTCTCGCCAAACGCAGCTGGAGATAGATACCAGCAACTCCCGACCCCATTAGGGACAAGGGTGAACAGAAAATGGATGGATGTTACAGAGCCTCCAGGGGGCGCTACCTCGCAATAACCAAGTGCACCCTGGTCTATTTGTATACAGTCACAAACACAATTTCAAATTTCAAATACATACAGATTTAAAGAACCTCTGTGAAAACGTGGTCATATATTCCTTCTTCATTGCTTAAAAAACAAAAAAAAACGGATTGAAAATCAATTTATTCACTGATTGTTTATGTCTGTTTGATAAGGTTGAGATGGAACTGCAAATGAAAGCAGCCCTTTATTAACTATTCAGTCTACCAACACAAAATAGATACAATCAAAACTGTCAGATGACTTTATTACCCTGTGAAAATAACTCAGAAATAGTCCAATGATGTATTTTTTCTTCTTTCTTTCCTTCTTACGCAAAGTTTCTGTTGATATCTCAGAAGGGAGTTAGAAAGCCCAGGTTTGGCCTGTTTTGATTTTACATTTTGCACAAAGGTTTGTGGTGCATTTCTGTCCTAAAGAAAAGATATAAAACTTGAAATATCTCACAAAGGAGATATTAACCCACATGGAGAAAACGTTATATTGTAGCCAAAAGTACAGTGGCCACAGTAAGAAAGACTTTCAGTATTCAATTATGAACTGATCAGTACATTATTGTGAGAGAATGCAAAGCTCTTGCAAGGTAACGCATATTTATACATATATTTTTTTTATCTTTTTCTTTTTCTCACATTACATGAAAAAAGTGTTTCCTGGTTATTTCTTTTTTTCAGAATGCTGGGATTTTTTAAAATGTTTTCTTCAGATTAAAAGCTTACATGCAGTACAAATGCTTAAATGGTCATGCTAAATAGTTACTGAATGAACTTCAAGAAAATAAAAATGGTCAACTTTCAGGATGCTTTGTGCGCATATCAACATATCTTGTCAGCCAAAGCATCGAAGCAGAATTATACAGTATTCAGTAAACATAATAGATCTTTTTTTTAAATCAGTTTGATATTAGGGAAGCTATAGAATGTGGCTCAGACAAGGTTTTAAAGACAAGAGAGATGGCTCCTGAGTTGAGAAGCTGCACAGCTGAAGGCTCCAGACCCCATGGTGGTGAAATCAGGTGCAACGAGACTGATGGGGGATGAAGATCTGAGAGGGCGAGTGGGTGTGTTGATTTAAAGGATCTGAGCGAAACACAGCTAGCTGAGCGACGTTATGGAAGATCTTGAAGGCAATAATCTGAATTTTTCTGTTTAAAAAATTGGGAGTGTGAATAAAAGTTTGGACAGATCTAAAGCAGCTGAATTCATTTCCAGCATCTAGAGGAGGCTAAATGAAGACCAAAGAGGACAAAGTCGATACCTGACACCGGTGTCAGGTATCGACAGAAAAAAGGTGATTTATTCTCTACAGAAGGGAATATCCTGACAACCTTGAATAATTATCCATCCTTATAAACACAATGCGATGCTGGCACTGACACAAACCCACAGTGCCTTACAAAATTGTTCAGCCATCCATTATCTAAACCTGCTCATCCTTTCAGGGTCATAGAGGGGCAGAGTCACAGCTACACTGAAAAACTAAATATTACCAAGTATTTTTGGCCTATTTTCTACTGTAAATACCTTTGTACACTTTAAATATGACAAAAGTAACTTACCAGCAACTTTTCATTAACAAATAGGAGCTTGTTTTAAGTAAATAATTCTATAACATTGATTAAAAAATAAATAAATTACTAGTTTCACTGGCAGATTATTTAACTTCTAACATGGATTAATTCATTATAGGTGAATTAATCAGTCAGTGAAACTAGTACTTTTTTTAAATCAATATTAGGGAATTATTTACTTTAAACAAGCTCCTAAATGTTCCTGAAAAGTTTCTTGTAAGTTAGTTTTGTCTTGTTTCAAGTGTACAAAGATATTTGCACAAGAAACTAAACCAAAAATGCTTATAAAAAATGTTGTGTTTTTTCAGTGTAAGGACAATTTAGAGAGATCATTTAGATTAACAGTCCTGTTTTTGAACTGCAGGAGGAGGATGAACCTGTGCATGAACATAGACAACATGCAAACTTTGTGCAGAAAGTCACCATGCCGGGATTCCATCCCAAGACAAGGCAACAGTGCTACCAACTGGGCTATTGAGCCACTTGCAAAATAATTTCTATGTCCTGAATTCTTTTTTCACAGTTTGTCACATTATAACCTCAGACTACTTTATTGAGATTTTATGTGAAGAAACACCACAAAGCGGTGCATTTGAAAAGAGGAGAGTGTGGCACAGCTGCAAGAGTGGGAGGGTAAGGAGAGCAATAATCAGAGCCAAGATGCCCATTGTAACTTCATCCAAAAGTTTTAGGCATGTGCAAATTTAGAAACAGAAATTTAAAAATGTGAATAGATGAAAGCTTTAAAAGATGCAAAAGTTCAAACTGAATTAAGCAATAAAGGTCCAGACACAAAGCTCAGGAGAATAAAGATTCCAAAAAGGGAGATGCATAACTCAAATTCTGTAGAATTTTTTTACAAAGCTTATTCAAATTGAAAACTTAAATGTATTATCTGCTGAATATGCCTTTCTACATTTGACTTTGATCAAATTCATATTAGATAATTGAACAAATCAATGAAAATGATTTATGTCATGTTTGTATTTCATCAAAATGTAATATGATCTACCAAGACATATATCTGTATCTGTTTACCAAAAATATTCAATAATCTGATTTTCATTCATTTTTGATTGAACATAATGCTCATCTTTTCATGTTTTTTCTGAAACAGCGTCATGATTTTCCAGAATCCTGCTTTATTTTTGCAGCTGTGAGGCTCTGACAGAAAATAGCAGCTTTGTTCTCCTCTGTAACAAGGTGACGACCTCCCAACAGAATGTAAACTATACAGATACATGTTTTTCTCTTTAAATGCTTAAGGGTGAATCCCTGAGAAAACAAGAAACAAGAGTTTTTGTTTTCTCTGTTATTGATTTAATTTGACCACAAATACATCAGAGCTGAATAAGCCCAGGCTTCAAGTCCCAAAACCTTTCAGGTCTTGAAATAGCCTTGTCGTTACCTACCTATCACAGAAGTACAACACAAAGCTGCCCTCTCCTGAGTGATATGTCAGTGACTAACAAGGAGAGAAAAGTAACAGAAAGCAAGAGACACAAGCAATCCTCTGAAAAATGTGACGGTTTTTGTGGAGGATTTAGCCACTGCTTCGCACTTTGCTTCTATCATTCATGCTCCAGACACAGCAGATCCTCCGGGGAGATGGGGAATATTAAAAGGCTTTGCAGGGGCCTTTCGCATGAAAGCTCTGGACAGGAGATTTGTTTATGACCTTCAAAAAGAGATGAGGAAGTCAATGATAGCCCTCACTGTCTACTTTGCATCTGAAGGCAGTTCCCGCAAAGAAAAATGTCAGCTGTTGTTTCGGTTCAACTTATTTACTATTGTCATCAGGAGAGCGTGCCTTTTCAGCGCCTATTCAGCACTTGTGTAATTCTTCCAAGTGTGTATCAAACAGAACAAGTGAATTTGCACTTTCAAAAATGCTTTATAAAGAAAAGGAGATAAAATATGCAACTGTTTGCATCAAAGTAAACAAGCATGGAGAGGCATAACTTCAAAATCCAGAAAAAAAAGTGAGAGACCAGTGAATTGGGAGAAAGAAAGTATTACTAGAGATGGGTAGAGCGATTCAAAATATCGATAACACGGAACGATACTGACATGATAAGATCAATACTTCATTTTCATATTCCGTCAAAATCTCATTTATTTTTGTATCTCAGTTTCTCAACTCTACCACAAAAAAGTTTTTGATTTGCTTTCAAATAATTCTTTGCACTTTATTCAGGAAAAATGCACACAAGCTTGTTTTGTTTTTCTATTGTTACTGTATTGTTGCCATTTGTCATGTTTAAGTATCATCATCACAAACATGACACCAATAAGCTTGTAAAGAACTTTCTGTTGATTTCCAGGCAAGATATATTTTTCGTGAAACATTTGAAATATTTCTGCTTGAACTTGAAGATTGAAAGTTACCAAAAAGAAACCCGAAAAAAAGAGAGCTAGATGACGTACTAAGGTCTGTGCAAAAACAAAAATTAGTTTTATTTCAAAACATTTTGTCGACTGAATGTATCATGAGTACAAGAAGAAGCATTTCTCAACCCAGAGCTGTCGCAGGTCATCAATCTCCCAACAGAGGATCAATCAAAGCTTCAGGTTTTCTTTCTACTCTACCCATTAACCATCACTGAGAGGCAAATACTTTTCTGTCTGGCTTGAAGACCAAAACCCTAACTGTTGCCTGAGGTGTGTAACCTTCTAATTTAGGGATCCTGCAGTTTAAATCTTTCTAAATAACTGATTTAACTGTGATGAACGAGACGGGGCAGGTGAAGGCTAAAAGATGTTACAATATGTCAATTTAAGATCGATCCCACTGCAGCCCCCGTGTGAAAAGGAAAATAAAAAAGGACGTTTGAGGGTCAAAACCATGCTCCCTGCATGGATAAAAAACATTTTCTGCTGAATTAAAAAACATAATCATGCATTTTATTGATGCAGGCTTATAGGAAACCTTGGTCCATCCAAAGGAGGAGGACAGAAAAAAAAACATTTTCCCAGAAAAAAAAAAGATGTTTCACATGCAGGATGAAGCTGTGAAACAAAACCAGGTTAAAAAATAAAAAATAAGTCAAATAAAATACATTGAAATAAAAGAGTGCAGGAAATTCACTACTCTCTTTAAAAAAATATAAAATCTGACAATAATAAAAACAAAACTCAAAGACTGCATATGTTGGGAAACACTGGTCAGAAATACATAACCTATGCAATATTCTGAGATGGACAAAGAAATGCTTGAACAAAATCTTTGGTTTTCTGTAACATTTGAGTTGTTCCTATTTTCTCTAACTACTCTGCTTATTCTCCTCTGACCTCTAACATCAGCAAGTCATTTTCCTCCACACTGTCGCTCCCGCTGCTGGGTAAAAATCCCAGTAGATCTGCCTGTCTGGCACCAACAACCATGCCACAGTAATTTAAATCTCCTTTCTTTCAGATTCTGGAGCTCAGTATAACTCCAGCAAGTCAAGATGTCTGTCTATGTGAGTTAATGCAATGTGACTGCCAGGTCGACTATTTGCGTTTCCAAGTGACTGAATCATTATACCTAATAAAGTAGTTGCTGAGTAATAATTTTTCGGGCTTTTTGCATTTATGTCTGACTTTAGTCGTTTAGTCTGCAGCCTTTCAGTGAGTCATTTCTCAGTTTTGTGCTGCAGTAATGTACCGAACGTGTCCTTGCTCTTTTGTTCCATGAGAGCAGCTCATCCTCTTTACGACTTTCCATTTAATGGGACAAAAAACTGAAAAGATCAGATAAGGTGACCCATCTTTCTCCGTGCTTTTGTCACATTTCTTAAGCCATTTTCTTCTTAGACAATGAGGAGCGCTCACACCCTGAGCTCTTCATCATACGCAGCTCAGAAACCTCCAGCAGAAGTAAACAGAAACCAACAGGTGAATCAAGGCCTTTGTACAACAAGCTGATCGGAGACTGGGCCTCGCCCCTCGCTCATTCCAGTTTAGTGATGTGGCCCTTTTAATCTTGCAATATCATTGTTCCCTCTGGAGAGTTTCCTGGGCGAACTTGTGCAACTGTTATTAATCTTCGGTGTCCAGGCAATTTCTCTAAAAGCCCCTATTTGTTTTTTATGGCTCCATTGAGAGAGAAGGGTACAGCAGCAGAAAGCAGGACTGTAAACAAGGTATGCAGGAAGGGCAAGTTATGTCCCTGTCAGCATTCACTCCGGTCTTCTCCTTCCAGCCCTTAGAGGATTAAAAAAGAAGCAGATGTGAGTTCTCTGAAAGCAAACTGGGCAAACTAGAGCATCAGCATGAATCTGGCTGGACAGAGAAATTATTTTTCAAATAAAGCTGCACCACCTCACTCTGTGTGTGTGGAGATATCTGAATCATGCAAACAGATATTTTTGTTCTCCTTCTTCTTCTTTTCATTTAATCAACTTGGAATATTTTGTGCAAATGAATCACGAAATTCAGTTTGCAGTGTAACAAAACACAAAAATACTTTGCAATGCACTGAAGTTTTACAAAATGTTGTGTGGGAATAAAAATCAGCATTCTGCAAATAATATTTCCTCTGGAAAACATGTTGGTGGCAGCATCATGCCTGGGATGCTTGTCTTTGTCCTGAATATGGTAAGCTAGTCAAAGTTGATGGAAGATATTAATAGATAAATACAAGGCAATTAAACTTTTTGGCCGAAATGCAAAGTGATATGAAATGTTCAGAACGTTTGAAATAAATAAGAACTTTATTTTATATATTTCTATATGTGGAGGAAGACCAGAAAAACATAAAACATTTTGGTGGCGGTCTCAGGTGTGTGATTGGTTTTCTAGGGCAAATCTGGGACAAACATTCACCTTTGAGCTGTACAACAACCCTAAACCTACACCCAGAGCTACAATGGGATAGTTTACATCAAAGCTTCGTCAAAGTCAACGTACTAAATCTAGTTGAGAAAATGTAAGGCTTAAAAGCCAATGATAAGAAATGCTCCTCCTGTGATTTCACCAAACTTTTGCTTCTTTGCAAAGAGGAATTGGTGGAAATTTCCTTCTTCCGATGAGTAATAATACCTCAAATGATTTTCTGCTGCAATCGCAATAGTGGGTTGCTCAACAGAGTAATAACACAAACGCATGACAAACTTCTCAGACTTTTATTAGTATAAAAAAAAAAGATCATGTACCATTTCCTTCTCTAGCACTATCTTTTTGTGCTGGTCTAATCTTGAAAATCGTGTTAAAATGCGTTACATTTTGTGGTTCCAATAATGCAAAAGGTAGTTTTACCAGTACGAATTTTGTAAAGTGTTTTCAAGACGTAATGTGAAGATTTTTTTCTGCTCTGACCACATGCACAACTTCAACACTGACAGCCAGGCTGGCAGTGACAGTTGATCACAAACAAGATTAGAAAAAAAAATAAAAAATCAGGAAAAATACATAAGTAAAAAGTTATCACGATAGTTATAGTTTAATACACTTATTTCTATTTTTGTGCACGTGTGTCTTCATCATTATGCCTCCCAGCTCATTTGCACAACAACCTCCGGTGTTGCCAACCGTTGTCCACTGCGTGGGAAAACAGCAATTATCAAATCATTAAGGGAGATGCTGGCACCTACAAAGCAGAGGACCTAGAAGGGGCGACAGGAAAATCTCAGCATAGAGAAGAATCATGGTCTCTGCTGCAGAGTCGGTCGCTTCCCAATTACCATGGAACAAGACAAACAGCCATTAGAGTAAGCCATTAGGCAGCAGGGAGAGAGGCCATTGGCTTGTTGGGTTTAACAGTTCGTCAGGTTGTGAAAGTCACACAAAGCTTGAAAGGTTTGTGACTGTGATAAATGCTGCTGCACAACTGAAACTGTGCTGTTGCATAAGACGTTTCCCACCATGTTATCATTTTTATGATCATTAAACCAGACATTAAATGCACAACCGTAAATATCTTGAAGTCCTGCAGCAGCTTTATGGAGAGAAAAAAAAAACATGAAAGGAAAAGAAACCTTTTAGCTTCAACACAAAAAGAAACAGAAACACAAAAGCATTGTCAAATCCTACTGAGCTACAACTGTGGTTCCAATTTTCACTTAGAAGTTTGTGATGGCTGCATTAATAAACTGTTTATTTGTCAGAAATCAGTTGTGGTAGGCACAATTTAACTGAGTTTGCAGAAAAGGCAGAGAATTACGTTATTGACTTGTAGTGACTCTGGTCACTGTGCAGAACAATCAGTGAGACTTTTCTGTTAAGAAAAGTCTCACTTTGATTCTGTGCCTACAGTTGGCACAGAATCAAGAAGTCACAGCATCCGTGCAGCTTGCTTGACTCGCTCTTTCTCCGCTCGTGGTCATGTACACGTGATGCACAACTTGGCACTTAGTAACAGAGGTTTGTAGTAATGCATATTTTGGTATGAGTCCGATACTAAGTAAATACCAATATCGGTACTTATGATGTAAGTGTGATAAATCATCAAACGTCTCGTCTTTCAGTACTTCTCTGGTTTTTTGCTATGAAATATTTTTGTTAAAACCTACAGCAAAATTTAGGTAATGTTTATATGCGTCAACAAAATGCTTAAATAACATGACAAACAGGAAAAAAAAGGAAAAGAAAACTAATTTGTGTGCATTGTTTTCTAAATGAAAGTGTAAAAAATTAAGAACTTGAGAGCAAATAAAAGCTAAATCTTTCTTACAATAGAGTCGAGAAACTACAATACAAATTAACACAAAGTTTAAAGAGGAAATCTGAAATTAAAGTATTGATCTTGCTATCAATTTTATTGATATATTGGATTTGATTTGCACACCTTTACTTGGTGTAGCTGAAATAGCTTAAATAGTTGGGCAAAATTACTTGAGTCCAAGTTTGTACATTTTAATGTTCAGTATGCTGATGTTTGAATGTAGTGTCTGGTAACATCATTATCTTTACACCAAAGTAATCAGTCATGTAATTTAGCTGAGTTCAAGCGTCTCATGCTGTTACTCAACCGCATCAGGATTTACACGCTCCTCAGTTGCCTCTCGACTCCAACTAAACCTGCTTCCAGTTGGTTAACGACTAACCGACTGGATCTTTTCTTTCTGACGTTTTAATTCTTGTTTGAAGAGCGGAGAGAGGAAGCTGGGATCGTCATTCTGTTTTCCATGTTTCAATAAATCTCTTGTTATATTTCTCTGCCTGCTGTTCTGATCTGGTTCATTCAAATTCAGAGTTGCTGACAACCAAGCACAAAGTGATCTACGAAGTAGCATAATTACAAGCTCAATCAACATGCAGACATAGCGCAACTTTATTGTGTGAGCAGAAACAAGCACACATTGATGGAGGTTACAAAGCGTTCAGCTTGAGTGAACAATATGTCTGCTGCTTCTTTACAAAAGCATTCAGCTGAGATTCAGGAGATGTTACTCTGGAAAAGAATCAAATATTTAAAAAAATTATCTCTTTGAAAAGAGATTATTTGTTATGGATCTGTGTTTTAAGTTTTATGGACTTTGTAAGGCACTTTGCTTTGTTACTGAAATGAGCTAGACAAAGTTTGTGTCGTGATAAATGATTTATGATCCTCTATGTTTCTGTTTAGTTTTTCTAAGCACGCTCATTAAAAAAAAAATACTATTTGAATCGGTTTAATTGCACGTAATGAAACAAATAAAGTTAATCTTTTTGGTTAAACAACTTTATGACAATTAAAACTGGTAGAAAAAGAATCATGTTTGCTATAAAACCATCAACTTGTGTTCAGAGAATTAATGTTAAGACTCACATTGAAGCTTATTTATTCCCACTTTTGGACCCATGGCATGATACTATGGAGGACCAAAACTAAAAAAGAAATGCATATTTTTTGTTTCCTTACATGTGTTTTTATAAAGAAATTAAAATATTTTCTTTACCTTTTCCTTACACATGTATTTTAGTTAAAAATACATATAAATATATACATTTCATTAAGAAATGTATATATTTTGTTTTGTCTTTCCCTTATACAAGCGTTTGTTTTTTTGTTATTGCCTCGTAAGGAAAAAGGAAAACAAAATATATACATTTTCTGTTTTTTACCAAAGTGCACGTGTAAGAAAAAGGCAAAAAAAATATTTTAATTTCTTCATGAAAACACTTGATTAATGTAAAGGAAAAACAAATATATATATATTGCTGCTTTTATTTTCAATTATGTCAGTTTTGGTCATCCATATGTTACAACAATGTAAATATAATTTTAAAAATCCCAGTAATATCTCGTTAAACAAACAGAAATGCAAAGTGATTTGTCATAAAATCAGCACTATGAGACTCAATCTATTCTGCACAAATGTCAGCAGTTTCTGTGGAGTAACAGACGTCTCTGAATCTAAGCCATTTGCCATCTATCCTTTGATTTTCTATAAAAGCAAATGCAAGAAATATACAAACAATATATTTGAATATAATAAGCCCATTCCACCTAAACACTCCAGGAAGTCTCCTGTTTAAAAGGCTTTTGTCAAACAGAGCCATTACTCTGTAAATATCACACACCTCATTACCATTACAGGTATTTTTGTTTTTGTTCCAAACAGACGCGGTTCTGCGGTCCAAACTGCGTTCTGCTGTCCCCAGAGGACAGATAAATCCAAAAGCATAGAGCTCTTCAAAGAACGAGCAGTTTGCAGAAATACTTGATATGGGCACGGAGTTACAAGGCCTCACTCACCAAGCCACACATTATTGATCTTCATGCATTATTGAGGCAGCTTTGAGACCAGCTCATATTGGAAGACAATACTTGCCCCCCCCACATTTATCCTCTAACATGTCCATAGCATCAATAATCAGACAGCAGGCCCAGATGATAAACATATAGATAATACATCTGTTTAGCATGGCTGCCCTTGGTCTGCTAATTATTGGTGCAATCATATTTGCAGCACATGAAACAATCAGATGTTGGTCTGACAGACTTTATATTGGAATAAATTGTGTCTGTTTCTGAATTGACCAGCTTTCACCTCCAACTGGAGGGTTGGGGCAGCACCTAACCCCCCAGAGATGGAGCTGTGCTGTCGCCCACAGGTCAGCGGCATCTGAACCTGGATGTGTGAACGGAGGCACCAGTGATCCCAGTGGGGGACTCCACAGCTGACCTGACCAGTGCCTCCCTCAGCGCAGGACGTGTTGCCAGCAGCAGGGAGTGGAAGAGAAGAAGTGTGAATAAAGAGATGATGGAGTTTCGAATTTGGAGAAAAGTAGCTTAGCTATGCTCGTCTCTCCTTTACTGTTAGGGCCATGCTAAGAACATTTTTAAAAATAACAAGAATAAAGTAATTACATTAAATATATAATGGAAGTTGTGTTTTGGACCAACAAAAAAACAAGTGCTGTAGATGTTTACTGATGCGCTCCACATTCCTGACGGCCAGTAGCTTCGCTTTATGCAGACCTTCAGGCAATGGAGCCAAATCTCTTACTAAGAGACACATTTTTCCATTTAAATCAGCCAGTGAGCAACAGAATACCATAACATTCGTTTTTACTGTGTGACTCTGCAACCTTGAATTCACCAGAAAGCATTTTGTTTGTATCCATCAAAGATTACACAGACAGAAGGAGAGGAGAAATTGTCTTTGTTGACGGAAAACATCTTGATAAAGATCTATAAACACGATTTGGATGATGAAACTTTTCACCCAAAATACATTTTAAATGCCCCCAGAATAGCAATATCTTCCCACTTTTGTAAATACATACTGTGAACAAAACTGTTCAAATGAATTATCTTCATGGATATGCCTTGAAATGCACAGGAATATACAGAACATCCCTGAGGGGACAGAATATTTATGGCAGAATAAATGCAATTTGGTTTAATTTAAGAGAAAAACTGCTTTCCTCTACTTCACCTTACTGACATTTTATATTTCTATGTGCGCATCGACATGAAACATGCACTAAATTACATTTAACTCTTACATATTCCCTCCTCCCTGAGTGATGTAGTACATGGTGTTGGTGAAATAAGGGGAAATATGTGCAGTTTTCCACTTAAACTGAAAAGTAATTTCTTCTCACATCACATCTGGCTCTCCATTCCTCAAGCTGGAGGCTTTAAGCCCGCCTCTGCGGCACTCCTGGCATCCCAGGTCTGTTAATTGCAACATTTGCAGCCATGTTGGTATTCAGGTAAAGCGCTGGGAACAGATGGCATTTACCTTTAAATATTATTAACATCTCACAAGCAGCCAGCTTTGTGGGTGGGGGTTATGAGGACAAGAAGACAAGCAGGTGAAATTACCACTTTCCTATTACGATTTTGAATGAAATTGAAATTGGGGCAATTTTTTGTTGACATTTAATAAACAATTGGATGTTTCTGTATTAGGCTCCATGTTTTAGGTTGTGAAAGTGTTAAAAATCCAGGCTTTTGTGACATAAATTAGAGCATGATTAATCTTTTTAAACAGCTTTAATGTACTATATCTTCCATAAATCAACACAAACAAATCAAATAGGGAATAAACTGCACAATAAACACATACAGTGACTTGATTTATGTGTGCACACCCTTAAAACTGATGCATTGTTAGATTTCCTTTTTAAATGTTTAATTTGACATCATTCAACATTTTGACCTGACAATATTTCCAAATGTGAACTTTTTCAGCATTGCTGAAAAATGAAATTCCTATTTATTTTCCACTTTCTGTTTCTGTATGTCTTCCTTTTAACTGTGTATCTGCTCTCTCTTTTCAGACCTCCGGTGCCACATGGCCATTCACACTGAGCCAGGTTCTGATTCTGTTCACTTTCTTCTAGTAATTGAAAGATTTCCTTTCTGCTGTCACTACAGGAATGCTCAGTACGAGGAATTGCTGCAAATTCAGTAACTGGAGGCGACGGACTGCTGTCACTGAATGCTGCAAGTCAGTGACATGATCAAGAAAACTTTTAACCAATTTGAATGATGATCTTAACTTACTGAATTTTGTTTCAGATCAATCCGAATGACTTCAAATTAACTTTTTTTAAAAATACTTTTATCCAAACACACTTGTTTTTTGCATCTGTGCTGTATAGGTTCTCAACTTAATGTGAGAAAGGCATAGAAATAATTTATCATGGTTTCATTTTTAACCTCAATAAAATGTGACAATATATAAAAACACCTTGTTCATAATTTTTATGTACATACAAACATGTGCTGCACTTGTTTTTTAAACAAATCAACATTGAACATACATTTAACAGAAATCATTCAAGATCTGAAGCAGAGCCTTCATTGTTCTTTTCATGTGTTTAATTTAAATTTTCATCTAATGATCTAAAATGTAGGGGAGTGATAAACATCAAACTTTAGAATCCTAAATACACTTCAATGCTGCAGCTGCAAAAACAGCTTCGCATTGAAAAATTGTAATTAAGAGCAACAAAATGACTCCAAAAAAAAAAAAAAACAAGACCTCCAGAGAGTCCTTTAAGTGCATCTGAATCTGTTATGAAATGTCTGAAATATAAATAGCAGCCTATCAGAGTCTCTGCAAATGCACTTAAGAGTTTGATGATAGGTGATGTGTCAGACAGATGAGATGCCATGGAGTGACTGGAAATCACCACAGCAAAGTGGAGGAGGAAAGAGGGGAAAAATGAAAGCAAGATTTGACATCTACATGGCACCAGGTAAAATAGTGTTTGTTTTGCAATGACAGGTAAAAACTCCAAATACTAATTTTACAGTCTCCACTACAGTAGTGGAGACTACAGATACACTGAGACTGTAGTCTGCACTACAGCCTTAGTGTATCTAGAGAGAAAAGTACAAATGTGTTGGATGCAGTGATGGCATAGTTACTTTGAAAAAGTAACTTTAATCAGATTACTGATTACTCCTTGAAAAAGTAACTTAGATTACTGA